>JAVGWX010000001.1:159178287-159308287 GCA_036924085.1 Ariolimax columbianus
AATTCCCACACGCCAAATTCGTGAAGGTTGAACTGGCAGAACTAACCCGTGAAATACGACACAGGTATAAGCGTAGTGCCATTCAGTCGGCGTCCAGACCAGGATAAACGGATGGAAGAAATCACACACAAAAAAGAACGAAATAACAAGTCCAGACGAAAAACAACACCACGTTTCCGTGAACACAAGTGTAAGTCGTCGACTAGTGTGAATTCCAGGCAAATCCATGGTCTAGCGGCATCCATAATGATCCAAAACAGTAGAGAAATGTAGACTCGCAGCCAGTTATGGCGCCATCTTTGCCAGACATACATACATACATGTATACATACATACATACACACACACATACATACACACACACATATATACATACATACATACATACATACATACATACATACATACACACATACACACATAACATCCATGAATACATGCATACATACATATATACATCCATGCATGCATACATACATACATACATGCATGCATGCATGCATACATACATACATACATATATACATACATACATACATACATACATACATACAGACATACATACATACATACATACATATATACATACATACAAAAAATACATACATATATACATACAAACATACATGCATACATACATACATAAACCCATTCACGATTAAAGACAGGCATATACACATACACGTATACACATACATATATACCTCCTTGTTCTTTATTCTAACAAGAAGGTTAAACTAAATATTATTCAGGGATATGCCCTCAACAAATGACAAGGAAGACATGGTTAAAGAGGTATTCTACATCAGGTTACAGCAACTATTGGAGGAGACAGGGAGGAGTGACTTTACCATACTAATGGGAGACTTCAACGCAAAAACAGTAGATGACAACGTGGGATCTGAGGAGACCATGTGGAGGGAGGGACTAGGAGTCCTAAAGGAAATGGCTGAGGGGTTTGCAGATTTTTGTGCAGGAAACAAATTAGTCATAGAAAGAAGTATGTTTGCATACAGAGCCATTCAAGAGGAAACATGGGTATCTCCAGACCAGAAAACGAAGAACCAAATTTACCACATCTACGTAAACTCCAAATTTCTTTATTAGATGTCAGGGTCTACACCTGGGCAGATGTGGCTTCAGACCACTTTTTAGCACACACAAATCGAGGAATAATGTTATTATCAGTACTTGGAAAGGTGTTAAATAGAGTAATACTAGAAAGCTTGAAAAAGGCAGTTGATAACAAGATAAGGGATGAGCAGGCGGGCTTCAGATAGAATGGATCATGCATTGACCAGATAGCCACATTGCGAATAATTGTGGAGCAATCGTTGGAAAGGAGTTCGGGTTTGGACATCAATTTCGTTGATTATAGAAAAGGCTTTCGACACTTTGGACAGAGATATACTCTGGAAACTTTTGAGTCAATATGGGTTCCTCAAAAGCTCACAAAAATAATTAGACAGACTTATGAAAGTATGCAATGTAGAGTTATACACGAAGGACAACTCACAGAGCCATTCAAAATTAAATCAGCTGGACGACAGGGTTGCCTTCGTCACCTTTCCTGTTCATCCTGGCAGTGGACTGGATTATGAAACTAACAACAAATTAGAGAAATGGAAACCAGTGGACCTTGAATAAACAGCTGGAGGACCTGGATTTTGCTGATGATATTGCCCTTCTGTCCCAAATGCAAAGGAAACAGGATAAACTGGATTATTCCTCTAAACAAGTCGGTTCGAAGATCCATTAGGAAAAGACAAAAATAATTAGGGTCAATGCAGCAAACACAGAACCAATCAGACTGAGAGGAACGATACTAGAATAAGTAGAGGTATTTACATACCTAGGAAGTATCATCAACAAGGAAAGAGGGTCAGACGAGGATTTAAAAACAAGGATACAAAAAATAAGTTGCATTCGGAATGTTGAAACCCATATGGAACTCCAAGAAAATAAGAAGGAAGACAAAATTAATGATTTTCAATTCAAATCTGAATCCAGTCCTGCTGTATGGAACGTTAACCTGGAAGAGGACCAAAGGCAATGACATGAGACTGTAGGGTCTGTCAACAGATGTCTGAGAAAGATTCTTGTTATAAAAGACCAAGGAATACATAGATACGAGATCTGGAGGCGGAAGAAAAGAAAACAGGAAAAAGGTGGAAGGAAGTGGAAACGATTGCATATGACAGCTGCTTGTCGAGGGTTGGTTGATGGTCTATGCAACCCTGGATGATAGAAGGAGAACGATATATATATATATATATATATATATATATATATATATATATATATATATATATATATATATATATATATATATATTACACACTTATATGTATATGTGTGTGTATATATATATGTTTGTGTGTGTGTGAGTGTATTTGTGTGTGTATGTGTGTGTTTGTGTGTGTATATGTGTGTGTGTGTGTCGCTGTGGTGTAAAGGTAAGGCACTCGTCTCTCAAAGCAATGAACGGAAACGGAGTGGGTTCGAGCCCTGCAATTCTAGCCACACCTGGTCTCAAAGACGTGGGAAAAGAGTGCCTGCATCCTGAATTAGCTCTAGTCGTCTTGAATTATATCTTGCCACTGGCAAAAGGTAGTTCAGGATCAGAGAGTGGAATTGATGATCAGTATAGCTTCTTCCTAACTGTAATCCAAATGCAGTGCAAGTTACAATACCAAGACTAAAAACTGTTTGATCATATCGTCATTATCGCTTGCGATGGAAAAATAATTAATTAAAATGTATGTATATATATAATACACACACAAATAAAAAATACTGAAGAGTACCTGGGCCCAGACATGGAACTGCCTACTAACGGAGTCAAGTTGCCTAGATTTGGAATTCTGTCTACTTACTTAAGGAGTCCTGATGTCCAGAATTAAAACTGTGTCTACCAAATGCAGCAATCATGATAACCATAATTTGCGCGGTGTTTACCTAATGTAGACGGCCTGGTGCCCTGAAAAGGAACTGGGTCTTCTTTTTCTTCTTCTTCGTACGCAGTCAGACAGTAACCATTATTTTTTCGAAAAAAGCGGCGGTCATCCTGAGGCTCTCGCCACTGCCATAGAGCTTGTCTTGCAGTTCCACTGGTAATGGCCACATCTGCTCTCTCTGATCCTCGTATGTCGGGCAGTTCTGCAGCAGATGTTCAGCGGTCATTTTACCAGTACCGCACGGGCATTCGTCGGTACCACCTATCTTCAGTTTGTTGAATAGGTGGTACCTCAGTCTATTGTGGCCAGTGCGAAGTCTGAAGACAACGACCTGCTCTCTTCGGTTCAACTGGTAATAGGCATCGTTTTTGGTGTAACCAGTATGTTCGGTTTCCCATTTGGTCATGTATCTGGCTTTGATAAGCCGTTTTGACTCTTTGTACGTCATACTAGTATCTGTTTGTGGTAGTCTTGCACCTTCTTTTGCCAGTCTGTCTGCCTCCTCGTTGCCTTGGATGTGGCAGTGTGATGGGACCCACTGTACCACTACCCTTTTTGGTGCGGACTGCTGGCACAGTTTGCAGAGTGCTGCTCTTAAGTCATTAAGCTCAGTGTTTTTCTGGCTTTTTAGCGCTGTGACTACGGCGAGAGCATCTGTAAGCAGGACTATATGGCTTTCATTTTCATTGTGTGTCACCATTTCTTCCACTGCCGCCCTCAGTGCCTCTGCCTCCGCTCTGAAATTTCTTGTGTACTTACCAGTAGCGAATGACAGTGTTATTTGTCTGCCATTTGGTAGATTCAGGAATGCTCCTGCCCCTCCGTTCTGTGTAGTGTTTGTTACAGAACCGTCGGTGTATGCATGGGTCCAGTCCATGCTTGGGTAGCTTTTCGATATGTAGCTTAGGGTAGTGTCTCTCCTTTCTTTTTCAGTCTGGCAGTTTTTGTTTCCAATACCTGGTATATTTTCTACCACCGCTGGAAATATATCCTGCCTCCAGGTAGGTTTTCGTACAGTAGTGATGGGTTTTGGTGTTGTTAGTGCGTTTATGGGATCTTCGTGCATCGTTGCTGTGGCTATTTCTGCTAAGTTTCTCCGCTTTAGTTTCCCATTTCCCAAATTGTTTAGTCTCTGGTGCATTGGGTGGTCAGTCAGTCTTCTGAGTTTCTCTGACTGCAGCTGGGCTCTGCAGTCTCTTCTATCGGTCATGGATTGCAGTTTTGTAATCTTTTCAAGTTCTACAATTGGCGTTGACTTCGTGCCTCCTGTTATAATTCTCATGGCTTGGTTTTGAAGTTTGCTAACTTTATCGAAGTTCGCCTTTGCCATACTCGAGAACTGGTCTCACTCTTCCAGTGTACAGTTTCTTTAGTATGCCTTCGTCTGCTCCCCAGCTTGTGCCAGCAAGTTTCCTCATGATTGCCATTCTTTCTCTGGTTCTCATCCGGTTTCTCTCAATCTGACTTTTCCATGTCATGCGCCGATACAATGTGACTCCCAGATAGGTTGGGTTGTCGTTTGGCTGCAGGAATTTGCCATTTAGACTTAATTTGGTATTTTGGGGTTTTAATGAAAGCGAGAATATTGTGCATGTGGTTTTCTCCTCGTTTATTTTGACCAGCCATGAGTTCGCCCACTCTTCCAGCGATGTTAGGGCCGTCTGCATCCGATTTCTTGCTATGGTGAGATTCTTTTCAGAGGTCCACATAGCCAGATCGTCTGCAAACATTGAGCTATGGACTCTTCTTGGTATATTCTCTGTAATATCGTTTATATATACCAGGAAGAGTGTGGGTGACAGTACTCCCCCTTGGGGTACTCCCTGCTCGAGTGTCACCTTTTTGCTCATCTGCCCTTGTACTTGGACTCTGGCCGTTCTTTGTTTGAGGTAGTGGTTGATCCACTTGTACATTTTCCCACAAACGTCACTTCTTCTTAGCTTGACTCTAAGTCCGTCTTTCCAGACTTTGTCAAATGCCTTTTCCAGATCCACCCAAACAGCTACTGTGTGTTTCTGTGCCTGGTAGGCATCTTCTATTTTCTGGGCTATGAGGATGACCTGGTCCTCAGTGGATCTGTGCTGTCTAAAGCCGGCTTGCTGTGGAATTAGTATTCGTTTTTCTTCCAGATGCCACATCAGTCTGGTGTTTATCATACGTTCCATCAGCTTGCCGACACAGCTCAGTAGGCTGAGGGGCAATTGGATCTGTTTTGTCCGAACTGGGTCTACTTACCGAAGGAGTCTCTGGACCCAGGCTGGGAACTGTCTACCTGCGGAAGAGGTCTCTGGACCCATACTGGGAACTGTGTCTACCTACCATAGGAGTCCCTGGACCCAGGTTGGGGACTGTGTCTACCTACGGAAGAGGTCTCTGGACCCAGACTGGGAACTGTGTCTACCTACCACAGGAGTCCCTGGACCCAGACTGGGAACTGTGCCTACCTACCACAGGAGTCCATGGACCCAGCCTGGGAACTGTGTCTACCTACCACAGGAGTCCCTGGACCCAGGCTGGGGACTGTGTCTACCTACGGAAGAGACCCAGGCTGTGGACTGTGTCTACCTACGGAAGGAGTCTCTGGACCCAGGCTGGGGACTGTGTCTACCTAACACAGGAGTCCCTGAACCCAGACTGGGGACTGTGTCTAGCTATGCAAGGAATCTCTGGACCCAGCCTAGGAAATGTGTCTACCTACCACAGGAGTCCCTGGACCCAGACTAGGGACTGTGTCTACCTACGGAAGAGACCCAGGCTGGGGACTGTGTCTACCTACGAAAGGAGTCTATGGACTAAGGCTGGGGACTGTGTCTACCTACCATAGGAGTCCCAGGACCCAGGCTGGGGACTGTGTCTACCTACCACAGGAGTCTCTGGACCCAGGCTGGAGACTGTGTCTACCTACCACAGGAGTCCCTGGACCCAGCCTGGGGACTGTGTCTACCTATCAGAGGAGTCCCTGAACCCAGGCTGAGGACTGTGTCTACCTACCACAGGAGTCCCTGGACCCAGACTGGGGACTGTGTCTACCTACCACAGGAGTCCCTGAACCAAGACTGGGGACTGTGTCTACTTATGGAAGGAATCTCTGGACCCAGCCTGGGAACTGTGTCTACCTACCACAGGAGTCCCTGGACCCAAACTGGGGACTGTGTCTACCTACGGAAGAGACCCAGGCTGGGGACTGCGTCTACCTACGGAAGGAGTCTCTGGACCCAGGCTGGGGACTGTGTCTACCTACCACAGGAGTCCCTGGACTCAGGCTGGGGACTGTGTCTACCTACCACAGGAGTCCCTGGGCCCAGGCTAGGGACTGTGTCTACCTACTACAGGAGGCCCTGGACCCAGGCTGGGGACTGTGTCTACCTACCACAGGAGTCCCTGGACCCAGGCTGGGGACTGTGTCTACCTACCACAGGAGTCCCTGGACTCAGGCTGGGGACTGTGTCTACCTACCACAGGAGTCCCTGGGCCCAGGCTAGGGACTGTGTCTACCTACTACAGGAGTCTCTGGACCCAGGCTGGGGACTGTGTCTACCTACCACATGAGTCCCTGGACCCAGGCTGGGGACTGTGTCTACCTACCACAGGAGTCCCTGGACCCAGGCTGGGGACTGTGTCTACCTACCACAGGAGTCCCTGGACCCAGGCTGGGGACTGTGTCTACCTACCACAGGAGTCCCTGGACCCAGGCTGGGGACTGTGTCTACCTACCACAGGAGTCCCTGAACCAAGACTGGGGACTGTGTCTACTTATGGAAGGAATCTCTGGACCCAGCCTGGGAACTGTGTCTACCTACCACAGGAGTCCCTGGACCCAAACTGGGGACTGTGTCTACCTACAGAAGAGACCCAGGCTGGGGACTGCGTCTACCTACGGAAGGAGTCTCTGGACCCAGGCTGGGAACTGTGTCTACCTACCACAGGAGTCCCTGGACCCAGGCTGGGGACTGTGTCTATCTACCACAGGAGGCCCTGGACCCAGGCTGGGGACTGTGTCTACCTACCACAGGAGTCCCTGGACCCAGGCTGGGGACTGTGTCTACCTACCACAGGAGTCCCTGGACTCAGGCTGGGGACTGTGTCTACCTACCACAGGAGTCCCTGGGCCCAGGCTAGGCACTGTGTCTACCTACTACAGGAGTCTCTGGACCCAGGCTGGGGACTGTGTCTACCTACCACATGAGTCCCTGGACCCAGGCTGGGGACTGTGTCTACCTACCACAGGAGTCCCTGGACCCAGGCTGGGGACTGTGTCTACCTACCACAGGAGTCCCTGGACCCAGGCTGGGGACTGTGTCTACCTACCACAGGAGTCCCTGGACCCAGGCTGGGGACTGTGTCTACCTACCACAGGAGTCCCTGAACCAAGACTGGGGACTGTGTCTACTTATGGAAGGAATCTCTGGACCCAGCCTGGGAACTGTGTCTTCCTACCACAGGAGTCCCTGGACCCAAACTGGGGACTGTGTCTACCTACGGAAGAGACCCAGGCTGGGGACTGCGTCTACCTACGGAAGGAGTCTCTGGACCCAGGCTGGGAACTGTGTCTACCTACCACAGGAGTCCCTGGACCCAGGCTGGGGACTGTGTCTATCTACCACAGGTGGCCCTGGACCCAGGCTGGGGACTGTGTCTACCTACCACAGGAGTCCCTGGACCCAGGCTGGGGACTGTGTCTACCTACCACAGGAGTCCCTGGACTCAGGCTGGGGACTGTGTCTACCTACCACAGGAGTCCCTGTGCCCAGGCTAGGGACTGTGTCTACCTACTACAGGAGTCTCTGGACCCAGGCTGGGGACTGTGTCTACCTACCACATGAGTCCCTGGACCCAGGCTGGCGACTGTGTCTACCTACCACAGGAGTCCCTGGACCCAGGCTGGGGACTGTGTCTACCTACCACAGGAGTCCCTGAACCCAGACTGGGGTCTGTGTCTACTTATGGAAGGAATCTCTGGACCCAGCCTGGGAACTGTGTCTACCTACCACAGGAGTCCCTGGACCCAAACTGGGGACTGTGTCTGCCTACGGAAGAGACCCAGGCTGGGGACTGTGTCTACCTACGGAAGTAATCTCTGGACCCAGGCTGGGGACTGTGTCTACCTACGGAAGTAATCTCTGGACCCAGGCTGGGGACTGTGTCTACCTACCACAGGAGTCCCTGGACCCAGGCTGGTGACTGTGTCTACCTACCACAGGAGTCCCTGGACCCAGGCTGGGGACTGTGTCTACCTACCACATGAGTCCCTGGACCCAGGCTGGGGACTGTGTCTACCTACCACAGGAGTCCCTGGACCCAAGCTGGGGACTGTGTCTACCTACCACAGGAGTCCCTGAACCCAGACTGGGGTCTGTGTCTACTTATGGAAGGAATCTCTGGACCCAGCCTGGGAACTGTGTCTACCTACCACAGGAATCCCTGGACCCAGGCTGGGGACTGTGTCTACCTACCACATGAGTCCCTGGACCCAGGCTGGGGACTGTGTCTACCTACCACAGGAGTCCCTGGACCCAGGCTGGGGACTGTGTCTACCTACCATATGAGTCCCTGGACCCAGGCTGGGGACTGTGTCTACCTACCACAGGAGTCCATGGACCCAGGCTGGGGACTGTGTCTACCTACCACAGGAGTCCCTGGACCCAAACTGGGAACTGTGTCTACCTACGGAAGAGACCCAGGCTGGGGACTGTGTCTACCTACGGAATGAATCTCTGGACCCAGGCTGGGGACTGTGTCTACCTACCACAGGAGTCCCTCGATCCAGGCTGGGGACTGTGTCTACCTACCACAGGAGTGTCTGGACCCAGGCTGGGGACTGTGTCTACCTACCACAGGAGTCCCTGGACCCAGGCTGGGGACTGTGTCTACCTACAACAGGAGTCCCTGGACCCAGCCTGAGAACTGTGTCTACCTACCACAGGAGTCCCTGGACCCAGGCTGGGGACTGTGTCTACCTACCACAGGAGTCCCTGGACCCAGGCTGTGAACGGTGTTTACCTGCGTATAAATAGGAATGAACAACTATTCCTTATTGTCGCTTTAAGATAACGTGTTGCCCGTGTCCTGTGTTCTATTTAGTCACCGATTAGCAGAATGTAAACGGGTCATATAGCTAAGAGTGGGGCACGAGAGATTATTCATATCACCGGCCGCTGGCATACCGTATCTCACTGATGGTTCTAGTGTCAGTTTGTTTCCTGTGTGCATACCCCGATTTGTGGGGTTGGTCGATCTGATGTCAGATTCTTAATTACTTTTTTGTCTTTACAAATAAGAAGAAAATAATTTCAAGGTGTAGATGATTTGGATGTGAATGTATTAAATGCTCCTGCTATGAATGTATTTTATCAAATGCAGTTTCCCACTTTGAAGTGAAATTCTCTGTGTTTTAAAAGTAGACCTAGGTTCGGTGCTCTTGATAAACCAAATGTAACCTGTTTGTTAGTTATGAGAGATTTGACACACGGTTGTTGAATCCTCTGTTGTTTTTTTGTGTGTGTGTGTTGAAGATATACATCCAATCCATAAAAGATTTATGATAATTTGTGTCTTAAACCTTCACAATGTACACAACAAGATGTTTCTGTCATTTCTGTTGCAGCATCGGAGGCACATTCATGTTTAATATAACCATTTCCTCATCAAATGTCAAGGTTCTTGATGTATTACTTTTTTAAACAATACAGAAACACACACACACACACCTATTTGTATTTATATATATACATATACACACGCATACATACAGCGCCACTTCTGTTAACGTCCTTATGAATGAATTGCCTGTGAAAGGGTGATCAAGAACAAGTACCTCAACAAAATTGGTGGTAGTAGCCTAAATGATCTGGTCAAGGTTATGGTGCCAGCTGAAATGTATGTGGTGTAGTGTATAGATACATATATATGTACTAGTTTGGTAATCGTCAAAAGATAACTGGAAGGACGATCTGGCGATAAGAAGGACGTGGGTTTGTACGTCACAGCAAAAACGTAATGATGACATAAATAAACTACATAGATGAGATCAAAGTCTCATCTTTCAGTTCTGAATAGGACACATCATAGTCAACAGCCATTTCAACCGCGCCAATTCCCAGCACCTGCTCTTGTGCAAGTATTACTCTCACCCTGATGAAACACTTAGACACCTACTCATTGATTGTACGGCTTTAGCGAACATCGGGAAAAGATTCTTTCAAGCACTAGCGACAATTGTTAACACACTGTTCGGAGCAGTTAAACAACTGAAGAAGACCTGTATCTATATAAGAATGACATTAGGTTTCCAAGAGCAGGTTTGCTGAGCTGCTATGAGATAACAACATTGAAGGTACATACCAGTTATTTTTGGTTACTGGAGGTAAGGACCCGTTTTTATGCTGGACAACAAATATGTACATTCTGTACGTCTCTCAGATTAAACAAGTAACTTGAATGATATTTGCGATGCTGTATATGGCTAATGTCTTTTAAACTCGAGATGAATTTTATTTGTTCTATGAATAACAGTTTTACACATTTGTGTAAATACAAATAAAGTGAGGCAGCACAATCCATTATCTATAAATATTTTGTTGTTGTAAATACAAGGCCGAAAAGTACCACGTTATTATGTAATGTTTTCGTCTTACAGTTAGTGCTGCATACCACAGTGATTTATCTGCCGCAAAATGGCGTTCGCCGAAGAATATAAATGCAATGACATTTTTTCGACAAAACAAATATTATGAATTGAAACGACTGTTAAGGAGTTTTCAAATAAAGGACGGACAATCGGACTGAAATTACAAATGAAGTTGACGAGTTTATATAAGGTCAAGAATGTCTTCCACAAAATGATCTTTTCAAACGTCAAATTGCTGGTCAGCTAGATGCTTTTTTTAATGATCCATTGACAGAACCAGCAAAGATAAACAAAGTTGAAATGTTTTAATAAAAATTGGGCAACAGAGCTGATTGTACGCAACCAATAGAATTACTTTTCCAGGGATAAGATCTTGTGTGTCGATTCCCTTAGTTTCATTGTTGTCACGGACGGCATTTTGTTGTTGTTCGGTCTACGAATATACCGAACTATCGAGTCTATGCATCGATTGTCACCAGAACAAGGAAATCTATCTGCTAATCGGTTGCTGCGAACAAAACACAAAGTTCAGGAAATCAGTAATAGTTTATGTTGGTGAGTCATTACTGGACCACACAAATGAGTAATAGTTTATGTTGGTGAGTCATTACTGGACCACACAAATCAGTATTAGTTTATGTTGGTGAGTCATTACTGGACCACACAAATCAGTAATTCTTTCTGTTGGTGTGTCATTACTGGGCCACACAATTCAGTAATTGTTTATGTTGGTGTGTCATTACTGGGCCACACAAATCAGTAATAGTTTATGTTGGTGTGTCATTACTGGGCCACACAAATCAGTAATAGTTTATGTTGGTGTGTCATTACTGGACCACACACATCAGTAATTGTTTATGTTGGTGTGTCATTACTGGGCCACACAAATCAGTAATAGTTTATGTTGGTGAGTCATTACTGGACCACACAAATCAGTATTAGTTTATGTTGGTGAGTCATTACTGGACCACACACATCAGTAATTGTTTCTGTTGGTGTGTCATTACTGGGCCACACAATTCAGTAATTGTTTCTGTTGGTGTGTCATTACTGGGCCACACAAATCAGTAATTGTTTCTGTTGTTGTGTCATTACTGGGCCACACAAATCAGTAATTGTTTCTGTTGGTGTCTCCTTTCCGACATGTAGCAGCCTAGTCTCTCGTAGTGTTGATAGGGTTGTTTATTAGTTTATTAGAAGCTCCTGGAAATTGTTTGACTTATTGTTACCTAGACAGTTTGCGACCACTTGCTGGAAAGATTCCATGCTTACTTTCATCATCTTTGAGGATAAATTCTAAACGCATATCTCTGAATAGGTGGCGCATGTTTGGACTGAACAATACACCTTCTTTGAGTTTCTCAGGAAGTCACGAAATTATCTCACGAAGGTATAACAATCATGCCCCATTTTACCTTTAACAAATTATGTATTAATTCAGTTTCACATGGAGAGGGTAGAGAAAAATATCTTTCAGGATTCTAGATGTCTATGTTAAGTACGAGCACATTAATTATCCGCGGTTCAATTGATTGTGGTGGGGGTCAACGATTTGTAAGGGGAAGTCTCGGCATAGATCTAGCAGAGACACAACAAATCTTTGTGCAGCCCTACTGTAGTCTATTTAAGATAACAATGACAATCAGGTCATCAAAAAACACTGCCACATACATATCATATGCGGGAGGAGAATAGCGACTGATCAGGCAAAATGTACTGATGAGACATTGTAGTCAGGGTCAGGCAAAATATACTGATGAGACATTGTAGTCAGGGTCAGGCAAAATATACTGATGAGACATTGTAGTCAGGGTCAAGCAAAATATACTGATGAGACATTGTAGTCAGGGTCAGGCAAAATATACTGATGAGACATTGTAGTCAGGGTCAGGCAAAATATACTGATGAGCCATTGTAGTCAGGGTCAGGCAAAATGTACTGATGAGACATTGTAGTCAGGGTCAGGCAAAATATACTGATGAGACATTGTAGTCAGGGTCAGGCAAAATATACTGATGAGACATTGTAGTCAGGGTCAGGCAAAATGTACTGACTAAGACCCCGACTACGACTTCCTCACAGTTATCACTGGAAACGCGCTGCTCTCCTTGACAGCCTAACAACAATAGGAATGTGAGGAAAGCTACTGCCAGACGCCACTTAACGGCCTTTTCATTCAACAACAACAACATATTAATCATAGTGTGTGCGTTTAACAAGTTATATGTTGTTGTTGTAGTTTATTTCATCTGCACTGCAGACCCGAGTGGAGCAGATAATAAAACGTTCCATTCTATAACAGCATAGTTTTACAATCTGGACGTATCAGTGAATAGTCTCTAACCGTCATCTTTGTAGTCGATTTGTTGTCTGCCTTCAAACTCACTATATGAATTCAAGCAATGAGGTCATCTGTCATTTTGACAAATGGAAGCTGTTTGTTTGTTGCTGACAACGAAACATAGACACAGACACATTTTCTTGTAGTAGATTCCATTGCTGCAGTCTAGACCTCAACACCTCTACTTTTAGTTTGGTTTTCCCAGACAGATCTCTCACTAGATCATTCAAATCTCTTGATAATTGTAAGTGGCTATGCAGACTTTTTAACAGGAACGAAATCAAGATCTTCATCAACCAGAGTATAATAATCTGGTGGGTCCGGAAGAAGAGGGCTTTCCCGTTGTTGCAAGTGACGCACAGTCAAGCACTGGACGCTTTGCAGAAGGACTATTAAGTCAAAATCTATTGTTCTACTTATAATAACGTGTCAAAATGTATAAGCTCCTGAAAAACTAGCATTCATTAAGATAGTTTTCGGTTCTATCCTCGTTAAAAGAATTGCAAAACGCAACGATCGTCTTTTTACAGTTCATCCAGTAGAAACGAATCATTGCACAGCATTGATAACATTACTGTGCAGTCGAATATCTACCCTGGCCATTGATCTCACAACCAAAGTAGAAACTGTAAGCTTTCATTGTTAGCTGTGTAATGGGTCACCTTTGAGATGGCAAATTAATTGGATCGATTATATAGCAAAAATAACCTGCATTGTTCGGACATGCATAAGACATCCTAAACTACACGTCTGCACTCACACAATCCACACTGCAAATGATGACAACAAGACATGTGGTTGCAATGACTGCTACATATTGTGTCATCCAATTGTTATTGAACACCTCGTTGAAAATCACGTGCTTGACATATAAGACTTCAGGTGCCATCCATCCGTTTTCACTGGACTCTTTCAATCATGGAAAGTATAGTTCATTCCTGATGGAAAAGTTCATGTTCGGGATAGGAATGTTCAAATTAGTTTTGAAAGACTACTTCTGTCTCAGATAGATAAGGGCTGCTGTTCAGTGTTGTTGGTTAGGGAAGCAACATTCACTATTGTGTTCCAATGGGATTCATAGATCACCACTGTAGCTGGCCTCTAATTAAGTAGACCTGTTTTCAAGCGTTTGTAATCATCTACTTTTTTCCCGCCAATGTGTAACGCATATGCTAACTGCAGCTGGCCCCTTAACCGAATGCCTGTAACCGAGCTTTATGGAGTTGCTGATTATAATGGCAATGTTTTTTACATTATGAATTTGCTAGCTACAAGCGCAACCCTCTCTGGTAGCCCCTTACAACTATGTGATAGTGATGATCGTCTTGTCATCTCGAGATGCACTCTGGTTGATTGGTATGTTTGTGAAGGCATAGACCAATCATTATTTATCATTGAAGGCATGGGCCAGTTATACAATGTTAGTGAAAGAACTGGAAATGGGATATGCAGAGTACTGTCGTTTGATGAGACTTTTACTGTAGATTGCTGCAGTTATGTTTGCACTAACACTTTCCACCAGATGACTCCACCAAGACAGCTTACCCTACGAAATTGCGCGCTTTGCATAAAGTGCTTAATCAGACGGTCAGTAATGTTATAGTCCAGACTGCATTTAGAATGAGATTTATGTACACAGACAGCCCACAGACGAGGCACAGCCGAGCAATTCGTAATGGACATTTGGAAGGAATGTGTTCTACGAGATTTGTGATGAAAGTCTATTATATTCATAAATAATAATTACAGATACATTCTTTAATATTAGGAAAAATAACTGCCATGTTTGTGTTAATCTCAGTGTTATCTTTTACATTAAGGTCTAACCTCGTCTGCCTTATTTATATACCTCTATATTTAATAATCACATTTGGGAACCCGAATTGTGTTTGTGTGATTCTGGTAGGCTATCAGAGGAAATGTTTTGTATCTTTATTCAGCTGTTCCTGCCAACAATATGTATTTTGGTCGTCATAGTGCGCTATTTTCTGGTTACAAATAGTGTAGACTGCGTGCTTACAATTTGTCTGTTTTATTAATGGTCATATTCCTGATATATTGCCTTTATTCTTCCTCAATGTGCTCCATGTGCCTGTTAGTTCCGTCATATTTCTTTCAATGGCTGATATCTATTTTTATAAATTTGTGTTCAATATTGTTTGTCGTATTTATCACTTAACCAGGATCGTAAGCTTTACTTTTTCGTTTATGGGACTCATGTGTTAGCCAGTTTCACAGGCTATACTTTTTCGTTGATGTGTCTCTTGTATTAGCCAGGTTTACAGACTATACTTGTTCGTTACAAGATCATAATAATAGAAGTAGTAGTAGTAATAATAATACTACTAATAATATTAAAAATATGTGTCTATAGTCGTCAATGAGGACTGCCAAGATTATCATAAACTATGCTACACCATTGAGTCTGTGGGTACACTTGTTACTGATCAAGCCAACGTGAGCGACAAAAGTTCTAGTGCATGACTGGTAAACATGGTTTGCAGTTAGTTCTAGTATTCTCTCTGCTATAGACTTTCTGAACAGGCGCTTATCTTAGATTGCCTGTGCACGGAGGCCATCACTGATTGCAATGTGCTTTTTGACAGCTCATTTTCAGGCTGAACAATTTGTGTTTCATGTTTTCCCTGGATGTCTCATAGGGGCATGTACCACAGTGGCAGGTATGTCAGATATGTGTGAAATGCAGTGTCAATGTCAGTTATGTGCGAAATGTCATGTATGAAGCATGGAAGATATAAATTCCAACTTGACCACCGAGAACTAACAGTAGTTTAGACAATGGAAGCATATTTTAGCGGTGAGAGATAATTCAGAGTTTAATTCTAAGAAAACCGGCGTGAACTTTTCATTTGCTAAGGAACGGGAAGGCTAGATGAATGGAGCTGCTTTGGTATTATCCACGGACTAGGAGCGATAGTTCTAAGATTTAAAACGTGTAAGACGGATGTTCAAAATAGTAGGAACAAGTCATTCAGAGGAATGGATTAGAGAAAGAGATACCGTAGCGTCAATTATTGTGGTGCCTAGTTATCACGGAAAGATTTAGTAGGGGTTTTAACTCCGCCCAGTCAAAAGTGTCCAGATCTTCTTCTTCTTCTTCATCGTACGCTGTTTACAGCGATATTTACGTTGCACTGATTTAATTTGTTAGCCAGTTCATCCGATTTCAACAGGCGTTTCTGTAGGGTTGCCCTCCTTAGCCTTTGGCTGTCCCCAGCCTGACTGCAAGGCAGCAGTTGTTTTTGGTCAGAGTTGTCTCTCTTGGGAAGTTGTCTTGCAGGACTATCGAGTCTTCCCTACTCGTGTCTATAGCGTTTGGCAATGATATGATGGACTATTTACTAGTTTGTACTATCCCGGAAGAGATGCAGTCCAGTGTGACTTTTTCCCAGGATCGTCACGTCCTGCCAGAAACGTAGCATATGCATATGAGTGAGGTATCTTTTTGCTCGCTTTATTTTCTCGGCTCATCTGCAGTGATGGTACGCCTAGCATTCCCCGCCACCCGGGAGCTTGTCACCATAGGACAGGAGGTGCAATGTCCGCTGGACTGCATCTCTTCTGCGTCCATTGGAATGACTGATAGCAGACAGATGCAAAGAGCGAGGAAGGAGTGCATTTTACCAGGTGCATTCCTGCGGCTCGATCGGGCCGGGACACAAGCCCCAGCCATGTCGTAGCCTCCCATCTCAGCGGTGCTGAGATTTTGGGCGGGATTCTGGCTTAGAGGCGTTCGGCCGTAGTCCCTCAGATGTTAGCTTATCAGCCAAGCACGTGGACCAAATGTCAGCGACCTGTGATTCCTCTCGAAATAGTGCATTTGACCAGGTGACAAGCCTAGTCTTGCACGGAGATGTTGTCCGCCTAGGGAGCGGACATATCTCATGATCAAGGGTTAAGTCTCAGCAGTTCGCAGTGAGGTAGCTGATCTACTGCTTAGGGCACCCGACCGAGAACTAAGTCTTCTACAAATGATTTCATTCCTCATCGCCGTATGGGGTGAATATCGAGCAGCTTCCCGCCCGCTTTTATCAGCGGACGGCAGAGACCTCATTCTGCGGCTTGACCGGGCGGGGCTGGAGCGTGGCCGCCAGGTCCCACCATGTCAAAGCCTCCCTTTGCATTCGTGCTGGGTTGCTTTTGGGCGGGATTTTTGGCTTAGAGGCGTTCGGCCGTAATCCCTCACCTCGCACCGTTGGCTTATCCGCCTAGTACGTGAACCAAATGTCTGCGGCTCCTCTCGGGCTTAGCAGGATTACCGTAGCAAAGCCCTGTCATTAGTAGGGTAAAACTGACCTGTCTTTAGAGGGTCTATTTCCAGCACCCGTTCAATATTAGCCAGACCGTATCACTAGAGGGCTTTTAGTTTGTCAATGGCTAAGTTTCTGGAGCCATCGATTTCTGCAGGGTGAAGACCAGATTACCGTAGCAGGCGCTCTTTCATTTGGGGATTTGGAGACTGACCTGTCTTCCGTGGGTCTAATACCAGCACATGTTCACTATTAGACCCATCGAGGGTGCTCTCTTTTGACAGTCATTCTACACTACTGGCGTGTTTAGTCAATTTAAGCCTCAGGCTCCACTCCTGATAGTGCTCTTCCGTCAATTCCTTTATCAAACACTGGATGCAGACCAACCGAGCCACAGGGGGCATAACCCCAGATTTCTGAGGGTCTAAATCCAGCACCAGTTCCATATTAGACCCCAGGAAAGTGGTCTCGGCATGTCAGTCATTTCAGTGTTGGCCGTGTTGAGTCAAATTAAGCCGCAGGCTCCACTCCTGGTGGTGCCCTTCTGTCAATTCCTTTAAGTTTCAGCTTTGCAACCATACTTCCCCCGGAACCCAAACACTTTGGTTTCCCGGAAGCTGCCCGCAGAGTCATCGAAGCAACTCCTGCGGATCGCTAGTCGGCATCGTTTATGGTCAGAACTACGACGGTATCTGATCGTCTTCGCGCCTCTGACTTTCGTTCTTGATTAATGAAAACATTCTTGACAAATGCTTTCGCAGTAGCTCGTCTTGCGGCGATCCAACAATTTCACCTCTAACGCCGCAATACGAATGCCCCCGTTTGTCCCTGTTAATCAGTACCTCCAGTTCCGAAAACCAACAAAATAGAACCGAGGTCCTATTCCATTATTCCATGCACCATTATTCAGGCAGCCGAGGCCTGCTTTGAACACTCTAATTTTTCAAAGTAAACGCCCCGGCCACCCAGGACGCTCAGCGAAGAGCACCCGTGGGAGAGAGCCGGCAGACGGTAGGGCAGGAGACAACGGGCAGTGAACCGGCGCGAGCCGGACCACCCGCCTGCGCCTGAGATCCAACTACGAGCTTTTTAACTGCAACAACTTTAATATACGCTATTGGAGCTGGAATTACCGCGGCTGCTGGCACCAGACTTGCCCTCCAATAAATCCTCGTTAAAGGGTTTAAAGTGTACTCATTCCAATTACGGGGCCTCGACAGAGTCCCGTATTGTTATTTTTCGTCATTACCTCCCCGTGCCGGGAGTGGGTAAGTTGCGCGCCTGCTGCCTTCCTTGGATGTGGTAGCCGTTTCTCATGCTCCCTCTCCGGAATCGAACCCTGATTCCCCGTTACCCGTTACAAACATGGTAGGCATGTCACGTACCATCGACATTTGATAGGGCAGACATTTGAAAGATGCGTCGCCGGCACATGAGGCCATGCGATCAGCACAAAGTTATCCAGAGTCACCAGTGGGGACGCCGCAACCCCGCGAGGGGAAACGACGATTGGTTTTGAACTAATAAAAGCGCTCTTTCCGCGAGGGTCGGAGCTTGGTAAGCATGTATTAGCTCTAGAATTGCCACAGTTATCCAAGTAGGATCGTGTCATCTAAGGAACCTTGACTGATTTAATGAGCCATTCGCGGTTTCACCGTGAGACAGTGTGAACTTAGACATGCATGGCTTAATCTTTGAGACAAGCATATGACTACTGGCAGGATCAACCAGATATCTGTCGGAGACGTACGTACAGCACACACCGATCGGCGGAGGAAGGGTGTGTAAAAAGCCTCACTGGGACGGCCGCAGGGATCGACTGACGGGACGGACGGACGGTTATTCCACCCGTCCCTCACTCCGTCGACCTAGGACCGCCTGACAGGGGCCTCCCACACGCACCAGACGACCGACCGACCGGGCTCGCTCGAGGAGGGATGGCAGCGCTCTGTGCAGAACGGATCCCAACGACCTCGGCGATGAATTTCACTGGGACTAGAGACAATTTGGCCTGCCGGCCTGCCCTTCTCCGTAGGAGAACGCAGGGCCTCGAGGCAACGATTCCTGCTTTCCATTTGCCGGTCACAAGCTCTTTGCGAGAGTCGGACCACCAGCGAGACGTACTGTCGAGCTCTGCTATAAGCCTTAGATAAATCACCACGGACGGACCACGTTTCCTGATACGGACCAGACGAGCGCACCTCGGTGGAGGAGCCGCTACAACAAACCGCACCCAATTCGCTCTACGGGGAAAGGCAGGCGAGCGTGTTCCGCAAGCCCGAGCTATCGCTCCGCCTGGCGGGACTGAGATCGCTTTACGAACACTGGTTGAAATTGAGTCGCTGCGGCGAGACAACTACCCCAGATCGGCGAACTATTTAATAGGCTAGAGTCTCGTTCGTTATCGGAATTAACCAGACAAATCGCTCCACCAACTAAGAACGGCCATGCACCACCACCCACCGAATCAAGAAAGAGCTGTCAATCTGTCAATCCTTACAGTGTCCGGACCGGGTGAGTTTTCCCGTGTTGAGTCAAATTAAGCCGCAGGCTCGACAGTCCAGATCGACACTAGTGAATTGGTAGTGGGTTTGACCTACGTATGATTTGGTGACAGGTTTTCACAACTTGAATTGGTAGAAGTGATAACATAACCAGGGGTAGTTGGTAGGGGCTCTAGAAATTGGAAACTTGACAGATTGACAAGCAGCAACACTGGCTACGGTCTGGTCAATGGGGGTTTGGGACAGAAGTACTTCGTGACCAGCGGCCATGTTGGATCGACAAGAGAATGAGGTAGAAATAATGGCCGAAACTCGAAGCAGTACAGCCAGAGTTCGCCAGGAGATTTTCCACTGTGAGTTTCATAGGCATCGCACGATATTGTCTGATGGAGGGGGCATTGAACTGACACCCATCGAATGTGATGGTAGTGGTCAAAACGTAACTATAGAATACAAATGCACTGAACGCTGGATCCTGCCGGAAATAACAGTTAAGGAAACTGGAATTAAACCCCGAAGTCAGAGTCAGTAAAGTGTACATAGGATACATGGGATAAAATCCAGAAGTCAGAGTCGGTAAGGTGTATCATAATCATGTGAAATCATATCTCGATATCCGAGCCAGGACGGGTATGCCACAGACACCAGATGGGGAGGGGGTGGGGGTGAGTAAGGGGGGGGGGATGAAGGACTCATCCAAAACTGTGTGAGAATACTTCTATTCAGACTGAGGCCAGATACGTCGCCAGAGAGGAGGACCAAAAGATAGGAAGATTATTAACTAAGTACTAGTTGTAACTTGTTAGAAAGATTAGCGGTGAATATGTCAAACTGGTATAAATTCAGAGATGCTATCGTTTATACTAAAATCCTATGAGATTTAGTAATGTTTAGATAAGTAGATAAATGTTGTGAATACTAGATTATGTAAATAAATTATTAACCGTGTGTTTTGATATTGAAATAATACGTTTTCATTTTTCTAGGCATTGATGGGAAAAGGGTAATTTGATGAATGGGAGATAAGGCCACTATACGGCACGGTAAAATAATTTGGTAGAATCGGCTTCGTATATTAGATAGCTTGAAAGAAAGGATAGACAAACAGTTGATACCAGAACAAGGCTTTCGATAAAATATGTGATGTAAAAACCAGATAGCAAATAGTCTTACAAAGTGTGCAACGGAACTTCCCATCTTATATCGGATTCAGGGACTACGAAACGACATTTGACAGCTTAGACAAAGAACCAGCGTGAACGTTGCTCAGACACTATTGAGTGTTCCAGGAGCACACTAGAATAACTAGGAAAACCCATGAGAATATGAAATGCAGAATTTTAATAAAGGGCACCTTTCTGAGTCCTTTGAGTTTAGATAGGAACTGGTGTGGGACAAGAATGTCTTTAACGCCATTTTCTTTCTGCTAGCTTTTGATTTGATTATGAAGACAACACCAACCAATAGAAATGGAATTAAATTAAATTTGACAAAACAATTTGTTGATTATGAAGACAACACCAACTAATAGAATTGGAATTAAATTAAATTTGACAAAACAACTTATTGATTTTGAATGTGCCGGTGACTTGGCTGTTCTGCCCTATCATAGCTATAGGATGCAAAATAAGTATACATTTTCTTTTCCGAGAGGTAATATAAATTAGGACTGAGGATACATGTAGAAATAGCAAAGGTTATGTACATAAACGTAAATAACAATCATGCTGTGTTGGGAGATACATTCTTACAAAGTGTGAAATCATTCATTCATATATTGATTTTGATATAGACAACGCAGGAGGTACATATAATAATACCAAAAAATAATATAAAAGGTCATATCAGCTTTCTTTAGGAAGCGTATGGAAATCAAAACACATTATAGACACGAATACAAATCGGAAGCTGCAATCTAAAGGCCGTTATTTTGTTTGTCTCTGAAATATGAAAATTAACATAAAAAACAACCAACAATAACACAGACTTTAATAAATGAGTGCTTGGGCAGAATAGAGAGATATAGATGGTAAGATCATTAATGTAAAACTTTTACATAGAATATACATGTATCAGTGGAAAACTGCATCAGGTGAAGACGCTAATGTTGGTTAAGACATGCATTAAGAAAACCAGCTGAAAGACCTGCAAGACAGTCTCTGCTCTGGAAACCCTAGGAAAAGAGAAGTCCAAGCAAAACAAAACAAACGGAGAAAATAAAGAGCAAACATAAAGTAAACAGGAAAGAGCTGGAGATGAAACATGAAGGTACTAGGGAAGTCTTGGACAGAGCTGGAGATGAAACATAAATGTAACAGGGAGGTCCTGGACAGAGCTGGAGATGAAACATAAAGGAAATAGAGAAGTCTTGGACATAGATGGTAGCAAACATGTATGAAATAGGGAAGTCTTGGACATAGATGGTAGCAAACATGTATCAAATAGAGAAGTCTTGGACATAGATGGTAGCAAACATGTATGAAATAGGGAAGTCTTGGACATAGATGGTAGCAAACATGTATCAAATAGAGAAGTCTTGGACATAGATGGTAGCAAACATGTATGAAATAGGGAAGTCTTGGACATAGATGGTAGCAAGCATGTATCAAATAGAGAAGTCTTGGACATAGATGGTAGCAAACATGTATGAAATAGGGAAGTCTTGGACATAGATGGTAGCAAACATGTATCAAATAGAGAAGTCTTGGACATAGATGGTAGCAAACATGTATGAAATAGGGAAGTCTTGGACATAGATGGTAGCAAACATGTATGAAATAGGGAAGTCTTGGACAGAGCTGGAGGCAAACATGAAGGAAATAGGGAAGGCTTGGACAGAGCTAGAAGCAAACATGTAGTAAACAGGGAAGTTGGACAGAGCTGGAACGGAAAGGCCAGCCAGGAGAACTCAAAGTTTCTTTTTTGAAGATATGTGCTCGACAGGGAGATGAACGGTATTGATTGATTTGATAATTTAATTAAGGTGGAATGAAAATAGGCGAAAACTGTGTTTGATGGTAGCAGCCTTAGATTTCCTGATCGATGAAGACTGGAATCATCTTCTTGGTCGAACTAACAGGAAGAAAACCTTCACATCTTCGAAACTAAACTGTTTACAAAACATCGTTATTATGTACAAAACGCAAATAAATATGTATGTGTCACATCAGCATCCACTAATTTCAAGGTGTCATAATATGTACGCTAATAAACAGCTAATAGTTAGATGGAAGCCAGTGTTCAATCGATCACATGTGTGCCACATTTTGAAGCATCCTTGGAATTGAATCCATGCAATGAAAGTTCAGCAGTATTTTCGTCGTTAATGGAAACACCAGGGGCGATTTAGAGGCTGGCTTATTAAGCTGTTAAATCAGTTCGCATTAACATCTCTTGTGACACTATCATACGACATGTTTCTCATTGCTGGGGTAGTCACTTGTGACACTTCATTTCTGAAATCAAAGGTCTTTGTTCCCTGTTGTATGTTGTACTGGACCAGTTCATCGACCTATCACAAACGTTCACCTTGTGCTTCTCAGAATATTCAAGAAGATAACCAATACCCAGTTAACTGTATGGATGAAATATATATCCACGGGGACCACGATATATAGGCGCACGTATTAATTGTACTGCATATATTCATGATCAAGACCCTGTACATGATTTTTGTTCTCAGTATTCCCCTAGATAAACCCATTTGAGTACTTGCTAATTGTTCCCACGATTTTCTGGTGGCACCCAATTTGAGCCTTTGCTAATTGTTCCCAGAATTCTCAGGGTTCTCCCAATTTTAGCTGTTGTTAATTATTCCCACCATTCTCCGTGGGCACCAAATTTGAGCCTTTGCTAATTTTTCCCACCATTCTCACACGGCACATAATTTGAGCACTTGCTAATTTTTCCCACCATTCTCACACGGCACATAATTTGAGCACTTGTTAATTTTTCCCACCATTCTCACACGGCACATAATTTGAGCACTTGTTAATTTTTCCCACCATTCTCACACGGCACATAATTTGAGCCCTTGTTAATTTTTCCCACCATTCTCACACGGCACATAATTTAAGCACTTGTTTATTTTTCCCACCATTCTCACACGGCACATAATTTGAGCACTTGTTAATTTTTCCCACCATTCTCACACGGCACATAATTTGAGCACTTGTTAATTTTTCCCACCATTCTCACACGGCACATAATTTGAGCACTTGTTAATTGTTCCCAGAATTTTCCGAGGCACACTTAATGTAACACTTTCAAAACTCGTTCCAGGACACGCCAACATCAAGCAATATAAATGCACTCCCTTAATATGGTCCAACATATCTTATTGTGCATGCCCACTTTAGCTTAAGTAATGTGGCTTATTCGTTTAGTTCTAATTCCTCTTACTTCCTGAGTGGTCCCTTGAGAAATGAATCAATCGATACACCGATATACACGACTACATTTACGTTGGATAAACACAAGCGTCGTTATTGTCTGGTGAACAACTTTGTGTCTGTCTAGGGGAGTGACACTGTGATATAAAATCTCCTTCTCAAGCTCATCAGTTTGAATCAACTTTGAGCTACCATTATGATTGAGAAACGACCATTAGTGATGAAGAATTTAAAAGTTACGTCTGCTCCCTCAAAAGTGCAAACCGCTATTTAACACTGCCTTTAACAGTACTTGACAGTACAGTACATAATGTATTGTGTACATGTGAGACTTAGACATCAAATAGTCAGAAATTCAGAAGCCACGAAGTTCTCAGTTTTGTGGAGCCTTAATCAGCCAGAAATACAAGTTAAAAGTCTTAAAGAATTGATACGAAAATAGTCCAATAAACATATACAAGACCCTGGCAGAGATGTTTTATTATCATATTAACCAGGCATGAGAATCTAATTTGTTTTCCCCATCTATTCTCATCATATTCTCTTCTTATACCGCCCCATTTAAATATTAATTACATCTTGTTTTCAATTGTATCTGTATCGTTTAAACTATGTGTCTCATTTTCATTTTAATTCATTTTCCATTAAACGACAAAATGATGTTAATATTAGCTCTAAATGATAACATGAACGCTGATGGAAGAGAAACAAGGTTTGGTGAACAATAATTATGTGAGATGTAAATAAAACAAATGCAATTTTCTGTATCGTTGCTTACCATGATTTTATTCAAGAGAATGATGACTGTGTGTAACGGTGACACGTTATTGTCCCCCCTTTTGGCACATACGTTTCAGAATCAGTAAATGACGACCAAAAATGTTTAAAAGGGAAGGTGAAACACTCAACAGAAGAAGACCTCCTAAAAGTTCGTAATGAAGACAAATTAGGGAAAAAGGAAGACATTTATCCCAGAATATGCACTGAGTCCTGGTTTCCTGTTTACTGTCATTAAATCTGACAAGAATCAATAAAAAATATAAAAGAAAAGCCCTACGTTACTTAGTGTAGCCAGGGTCATTATCTGCAGACCGTTGAGCTCCACACAGACACATTACATGATAACGATCAGTCTTGAAGATGTCAATAGTCGTCTGAATATGAAGTTTTTATCTCGGCTACTCTTGTGGCATCTTGAAGGTATATATAGATCTATCGGGGAAACGAGCACTGGCTAATGAGGAATAGCAAGCTATAAGAGATGCTACTAAGTTGATCCCCATCAACAAGTTTATCGACAGAAATTGAACGTCAACGAAGGGTAATTGGCTATATAGAATGATATCTGATGGACAGACCAACGGTTAATTTCAAAGAAGCAGCAGAGAACAGTTACAAGAGTTAAGAAAGCTAATACCACAAATAACTGAAGATCTGAAAATCTCAAGGAGGGGTACACATTTAGAAATAGTTAATTGATTAGACAGTGTAGGAGAACATGAAGGCGAAATTATATTACAATGGGAATGAAATGGATGATTAGATGTTTGGTCGAATGGATAGTAACAATATAAAGCTATGAAACGGAGAAATAAATAGAATAAGAATACAATTGCGAAGGGGAATGTCAGTGGAGATAGTGTGAGAAATATCATAATAAAAAAATATTAATTTGAGGGTCTCAGTTTCGGCCAGGCATTGTCTCGAGCAATACTCTTGTTGATACTGGTAAGTTGTACCGATTATTCGATGAGTAAAATCGTGTATTTTCCACTTTTGGGGGGACATAAAAGTGTAGTTGAAATGTTAAGACTAGTATAACTTTGCTGGGTGAGGATCTAAAATCTTTAATTAGGGAACCGTGATAAGAAATGTTTTGAAGATCGACGATACGGAACGGAGCTAAGGACCTGCTCAGCGTATAGTATCCACTGGTGAACACGTGTAGCATTTTATAATTCATATAGAGAAAGGAGTTTGTTCTTGGCATAATCTACACCAGCTCAAGCGTAGATACTGCAGCATGTCATTCTGACCCCATATGTGGTATGCTACTTGAAGCTTGTATGGGTAAGAACATGCGGCTTTAGGACCCTGACACTGTTTTCCTGTTCTGTCTTCTGAGAATAGGTAAATTATCTTAGCGTGGAACCTTGAAAGCTAATTCTTTTCTTCCTCTCCTTTAGCCCTTGATCAGTGGTCGGTAGTCTATTGCACGCAGGTCAGATAAAACATTATTGGAGAGAAATCCAAATCCCCAGTCCCAAATCTAAATATTAATTGCCCCGGCCCACGATAGTAGTTAACACAATTCAAGGGTATATTGCAGACTTTAATGAAAAACTATATGATTGTAATCAATTATAAACATTCCCCGTATATACAAAGATACCCTTTTAAAAAATTAAGTATAGGAAGAGCATGATAAGCACCCATTTGGGGCTGGAGATGCTGCACAGTGAATGAGCAGATAGCAGTCATCGACACATAACTGGCTGCTTGCATCAGGGTCAGCCAACAAGAGCTGACTATGGCCGTATTCAGCCTCCAAGTGGCTGTCATAGAAACATACTACACTGGTGCAATCTAGCTAAAAGAATCGAGATCGCAGTGGGTAGGCAAAACCCGGCATCTCCCCAATAATCCCAGCTGAAACTGAATGTATCGGGCCGAAAAGGCGCGGATATCGTAGCCTTGCTGTAAACCACGTCAGAAAGACAACGTCCATTTCAGGACTAATGTCAAAGTAGAAGAAGGAGAAGAAGAAGATGACGAATAAGAAGACGACAAAGATGAAGAAGAAGAAAAAGAAGAAGAACCCAGCTGACTGGTGTTCAATTAGGGGGCATTATGTATCTGGCCTCATCCATCTTGTAGACTAATATTCAGAGACTTTAGCCTGACAACCAACATCACGACTCGCACAAATGTATTATGTTTAGGACTGCATGTGTTTCTTTAGTCAAATAAACATTACTAATCGTCGATTGTGTTTTATTATTACTTCAATCATTTATTGCTATTGATAATTGTGACCAGCTTAACAATATGGTCACTGACCTCTGGCCAAGGAACAGTTGCCGACTATTGCCGTTGACTGTAGTAATTTTAAAATATACAAAAGCTCCCACATCCCACTGATATTTGCAGTACGTTCATCACGGATTAAGTCAATTATTAGACTCGGAGAAGACAAGCCATTTTGCCTAGCTTGTTAATAATGTTACGTCAGCATAGCTACAAGTTATTCTAAACTTATTCCTACAGTTCATTTGTCTGCCTCGTTCTGAAGTGATGCGCGTGACACTGAAATTCTGTGATGGTGGTTTATATTTCGCTGGTTTTTGACAGAGTTTTTATACTGAAGGTGATTTTCTGATGCCAACCCCCGCAGTTCCAGGAAATCCGATAATCTGGCACACTGCCTGGTGACGAACATACTTTTGATCATAAGATTAGGTTTCATTGCTAGGGGCTATATGGGCGTTATTTGAATATGTGCAGTATGAATGCCCGCGCACGTGTCTGCGAATGAAGGAGGAAGTGTGAAATAAAGGGGACATAAAGGGGTATATTTTAAATAAACAAAACGTTTTATACACTTTTCATAACTTTTTGAAAAATAGATATTATTGTTTTGATAAGTGTTTCTGTTGTATTCTTTTTCTTCTTCTTCTTTTTTCTTCTTCTTTATCTTCTTGTTCTTTGTCCCCTTTTTCTTTGATGTTTAGTCAATGACTAACACAGTAGTCAACAACGATCACTCATGATGTCATCGTTCGTGGCGGCACATGGCAACAACTATCACTTAATTTGGTCTGTGTGTGTCCTCTGGTTTATATTTTCCAATAGAGATTCTAAGGTTCTTATCAAGTTGACTTATGTTTGCCTCTCTTTTGTCTACATTCCGGGATCCATCGATCAAATTCCAACGTGGACATGTTATAACCAGGTTTATATGCTCTTGCTTGCTTCTGGTAAAAGGTTCTGAGTTGTTCTTGATGTTCAGCGAGAGTATTCGATGCATTGTGATTTGTCAGGCTGTGTGGGAAAATGATCCAGCACTTAAAAACGTAAAGTGGTACATAAAGTAAAAAAAAAGTAAAGTGGAAATTCAGCAGAATTAACCGCTGGTTGGAAATGGAGTTTTTGAAGACTCGATTGTACTAAGTTGCAGCTTGTGAGAAGTGGGGTGGCCAATGCCCTTCCTTTCCTTTTTTTTTTACTTTCCCCAACTCATGCGTTAGGCATCCATTTACAGCTGGGTTGACTGGAGAGGCGGTCCCCGATTAAAATTATGACATGGACTTCTTTTAGTCTCAGGACGCGATTCGAACTAAGCCACACGGTTACCCCAGAAAATAGCGACACGAAGGCTATGAACTGACCTAACACGCCCCACACTAGTATAGTACATATAGTACGCAACCAAAATATATTCATGCAGTGGTGTCTGTGATTAACTGCGATCACAACAGTAAGTAGGTTCCCCTGTATTTGGTGGGTTGTTTTTTCCTGTTGTGTCTGCTTAGTTTTGTTTTTCTTTGTTTGTTGCTACTTTTCTCGTTTTGTTAATGACTTCCTCCAGCAGCAACATGTCACAAGAATGGACTGGCCAGCTTATTCACATGCTATCAACATGTCACCAGGATGGACTGGCCAGCTTACTCACCTGATCTCAACATGTCACCAGGATGGACTGGCCAGCTTACTCACCTGATCTGAACATGTCACCAGGATGGACTGGCCAGCTTACTCACCTGATCACTGCCCTATTCAACATCTCTGGGACGTCTTGGGACTAACCATCCACCAGGGGTGACCTTGACCAATTGTTTCAACACCTCCTGCAGGAGTGGCAGCCGATCCACCAGCACACTATCAGAAGGTTGATTCTATCCATGAGGCATCTCTACCTAACGTGTATCAATGCCCGTGATGGTTACACGTTACTGTCCATTGACCAGGAATATCTCATGAAACTGTGGCGCTCTGATGTCCAAGCTGCTGAACAAACCAACGCGTGCAGAATTTCATAAAGAAGGGTGTATTAAATTAAACAGCAATTTCTTCCAGACAGGTTCGTTATTCTTCGTGAAACGGCCACACTCTGAAGTCAAAGTTATTGAAGAATAATTGGATAAAATATAATTTTCATTTTTTAATTTTATGTACGGTGAGATTTTTAAAGTGACCCTTAACTTATGTTGAGTAGTATAGTAATTTGTCATTGCATACCGTGGCTTATAAGTGGTGCCCCTATCACATTCTGGTAATGGTTGCAAACTCAAATCATGTTGTATTGTTGTCAGATATCATGTTTGGTTTTTTTTTGTGATTTGTTAGTTGTCTGTATTTGTTCTTTGTCCCTGATCTTGTAATCGTAATGTGGGCGTGGGTTTGGTTATCTCCTCGTGCGATCATTAAGCTATTACTAATACAAGTATGAGTAGTCTTTAATGGGAATCATCCTCTGTTACCTTGTCTGTTTTTATACCTGTTTAATCTCATTTTCTGTATAATTAAATTTTATGCAGTTTAGAATTAGTTGGAGCATACAATTCTGAATGTTGATTTCATTTCACACTATTTACTCTTAAATGTTTTATGGCATGTGTCTACAGCATGAGTAGCAGAGTACCTTGAGTGCATTTCTCTCGCTAAAGAAGACCAAGACTGGATCACTGGTCTCGATATACTCCAGTCTCAATCAGCCAATCAATTAATCAATCGATCAATCAATTAAGAACATGGTACCCCGCAAAGGAGCATAGGTCTTCAACAAATACTCTCCAAATTGCCCGATCATTCGCCATCTTTTCCAACTCAGCCTACGAACTCCCTACGCTCCAAACTCCCCCAGCAGAACACTCGTTTCCACAAATAGTGAAATTTGCCACTGGCTTTCTTGCCGTGACATACCCAGAAGAAATACTGCACAGTAATGCTGTTTGGAGGCCTCTTGACGTGTGTACTATCCAGCACCAGCGTGTCCTTGGTAAATCGCTCTCGGCTGATTAGTGTCCAGTTCTGTTGAAAATTTTGGCATTAGCGATCTTCTCCTTCCGTGTCAGAATCTTTCTATACTACGCATGCAGTCATTAATGAAAGTCTGTACGTATATATTTTTCGTAATGTCTTTCGCTGTACATTGTACCTCGAAAACATACAATAGCACCGACTGGTCATTGAGTTTGGAAATCTTTAATTTTGTGCAAGAATCATTCATTCTACATAAATTATCAAACAATATGAAAACATCTCTTGACTTTTTGGATTATTGTGTTACTTTCCGTGTCTGTAGAACTGAGACTCGCCCGGTCAGGTACAGTATTCTGACCAGGACTATATGCCTCGCAGCAGTATGCCTCGCAGCAGTCAGCGTCACGCAGATGAAGCCAAGCATAACAGAACAGCCTGGTGGACCGCGTCCCGATTTCATCAGCATGCTCGGGATGTGAAGACTTAACGCCCTTTTCATGACGCACAAAAGAGTAAACTTACTCATTGTGGACATTAAACAACATCAACAACAACAACAACAACAACTTTTCATGCCTCCGACCTTGCCAATATTGGTTCCACAATTTATGAACAAGTCCATATCTTGTTAGTAATCTCTTTCAAACACAATCCGACCGTTTTCATCAACCGTTATGTTCCATTCTTTAGTTTTTTTCCAAGTCAGTGCGCAGCCTGACTTCTTTTGATTGCACATCAATCCTATTTACGATGCATTGCATTTGTCCGCGGTCGTAGAACAGAAGAGCCAGGTCATCCGCAAAGTCAATATCTTCCAATTGCCTGTAGTATTCCACATGATTCCAGTTTACTCAGCTGTAAATGGGTATCTGACACACACTACGTCAAATATTGTTGCCGTCTCAAGTGTAAATTAGTTGTCGTGTCAATCGTCTTTGCTTATTTTGTGAATTGTTAGGTGCTTTTCTCTTTTTTTTTGTATCCTCTACAAAGACTTTCTGATCGTAACATTGCTTTCGTATTGTTTCTGTCCCGGTGCGATCTCTGAGTCTTTGGCTCTGCAGGTTTTTATCGATAGTTACGATACTCAAGGTGACAAGGAATGACCATTGTTACCCCACTTTAAAAACAACTTTTTCAGTGAAGTCTTTTACACTTCAACCCATTCATTAGTGCCTACAAAGGGATAGCTTTTAATACCCATGTACATGTTTCTCGTAATTATTTCAGTCGTTGATCTTCATACGCTTCTGGCTACCCAGCTCAAAGTGGATACCTATTTCACTGATAGGAGTGACGATTGTGAGAAAGGGAACTTTGTCACCTCATCTAGAAATGAATTTGTCTAGTACAAAGACGACTCCGCAACACTTGATTCCCGACGGCAATGTCTTCTACTGATTTTACTTTTCTTGTACATGATTTTTTGATTCTTGTAGTTATTAGTTGTGTACACGATTTCATGATTTATTCCCGTTTTACTTCTAGTAATTTTTTTTCTGCTCTATTCTCTTCTTTCTGCCCTATTCTTTCCGTCTTATTTGATCATTATTGTTCTTTACCTTGTTCTTCATTTCATTCTCTTAGGTCGGAAGTCTGTCGTCATCATTTCCACATCATCTACTCTTCTTTTTTCGTCTGTTACCAATATTTCACTCTTTTCTGTCTGTTCCTAAATGAAAAGCAGAAATTCCGACAACGTTGTATTATTGATCTTTCTGCCTTTTATTTCTATCTTACAGCCGCTCTCCATCAGTTAGTGTTGACAATTCCCTAGGACCTGGCTTCTATCTTCATGTGTCCCTTTCCTGTCACAACTTTCTTGCTTCCCTTTGCGGTATCCATGAGATTGATTGACATATGCCGCTCCAGGTTCGCTTATTCACTGTAGTCCTATCAATCCGCTTTTGCGTTTCATTGCCCAATATTTTTTCTCCTGCTGATTTTGGTTGATTCTGTCCTACAGGCGGGAAAAGAAGAATGAAAACTCGTTATCGCGGAGATCAGAATAATCAAAGAAGTCACAGACATGTTGAGCCTATCTTTCACTTGAGTTAGTGGGAAATCTGGTAAACATACGCTTGTGAATGTTTATTTTTGGTTGGTTGGTTGGTTATTGATCCACTAGCCTGTGGGCTCCTACTGTTTGGCCCGATTACATATAGTGGTATATGCAATTGTTTGTGAGCTGTTGTTTAGTTCCGTACATATTGTTCTTTTTGTCTGGTTTTGGAGGAGGAAGCTCTTTCTTATCACCGGCAAGCACTGGACATTCAAAAAGATGGTGCTCAATCAGTTTTATAGGGATGTGTGCAAAGCCGGCACTCTGGAGTATGTTCTGGTTTGATTATGTTCAGGTGACTGTTAAGTTGTATGTGTTTAGTGCAAAGTCGGAAAATAGTGCTTTGGTCTCTCCTTTTCAATAGGTTGAAGTTGTCTTTGGATTTTGGGACGGCCATATGCTTGTTGGTTTTTCTCTCAGTACTCCATTGCCCATCTATTCAGGCAAGCCTCTTTGTTCGCAGTCTTCAGTAGTTGTTTAACTGTGTGTAGGGTTGTTGGTGTGTTTTGTTGGTCTTGACTTCATCTCTCCTTAGCCAGTCTGTATGCCTTGCCGTTGCAAGGTGTATTTGAGTGACCAGGGATCCATTGTATAACTATGGGATGTGAAAAGTTGGTTGGCATCTAGGGATATTTGGGTGTATTTGGGATATTTGCAAATGTATTAAAATGTTTAATTTACTTACATCAATATTGACGGGCTATTGTTAGTGACATCACAATGACGCACAGGTGTTGATGAACAATATATACTTACAAAAGTACACACACACACACACACACACACGCACGCAAGCACGCACGCACGCACACACACATATATATATATATATATATATATATATATATATATATATATATATATATTTATATATATATATACACACACACAATTATCACTATTTTCCAGAAATTGAAGGGCAGATAATAAGTCTGCTGTAAAAATCACATTGCTTTGAGCTTTTGAAAGAAAAGTCCTCAGGTGGTAAAGAGCAACTTCCAATACTGTTATTTCTGCTTCATAATTTGAACATATCTCCCCACAGGCATCAAACAGCTCATCGGATGTTCTGCATGGATACTCTATGCGGACTTCATATCCCGCTTTATTGGGGGGCCTTAAAAGCAGACACATCAATGTAGACATGTATCCATTCTTCTGGGTAGACGTCAATCGTTCTCTGTGATACTCTCACAAGACTTACTGAAGAGGATATATCTCTTTAGTCTCACTGACGTGTCTACTGACAAGACGAGCGTCCAAGTGTGGTTTGTAGTAAATCACTTCTATTTCATCAGAAATGCCTATGTTCTCGCCTCGATTAATTCACGCTTAATTCTATTTAGCTGCATTTGTGTAACTGACACAGGTACGGAAACCAAGGTAGCGAGACAAGGAACTGTTAAGCTACTTCCCTGAAGCTAAAGTCAAGTACTAAAAAGTATCTCGCACTTCGCCGCCTACAGCACTATATGTTATGGGTATACCATTGTATTTTACTTAGAATAGGAGAAATCTATGATAACAGATATAAATGTGCTGGTACTAGATGAAGACCAAGAAAGCAATGGATTCACTGTGTTAAAAGACACTTCAGAAGCACAGATTTAAAAAAATAAACGTTAACACATGTTGTGCAGGAGATATGATTACATCTGTCCGCGTCGTCTAACCACATAAGTGGACATTCAAGAAGAGAGATAGATAGAGAGAGAGAGAGAGAGAGAGAGAGAGAGAGAGAGAGAGAAGGGACAGACAGACAGGGAGATAGAGAGAGAGAGAATATGCAAACTAATGTTGTAAATCTAATACAGGAATAAATTAACCATAATAGGTTGAAGATACTCATATTTGTTTTTTTATGTGTGTATTATCTTTCTCAAAGTCTGGACTATTTTCGTCTGTGTCCTTCTTGTAATAAAAACCATTGGCTCCGGTCATCAATATCGTTGTAGTGTTGTTATTTGTACAGCTAGTAATAAACCCATGGGCTCTAGTCATCAATATCTTGGTTCTGAAGAAATGAAAGTTTTATGATTCCACTCTTCATCTGTGTCCCAGTTTCAACTATATACGTTCTTCTGTCACCTCATGTTTGTCCAATCATCAACAACAATTGTATCATGTGTTTGTTGATTTCAAAAAGGCGTTTGATAGGATATGGCATGAAGCAACGCAGGCAACCATGAGGTATAATGTAAACGGAAATATTATACATGTCCTTGAACACCTGTATGACAAGGTGTCAAGCGCAGTTATTGTGAATGGGAGGCGAGTGGTTTTTACACATTTCTCTTGAAGGTATTATGAGTGAAGCACTTGGAGATCATGTTGGAACTGCCAAGATATGTACAGAACGATTACAAATCGTTGTTTTACATATAACATCGACGGGTTGGCGGGCACAGCGGAACTCCGAGAGTGAGTTAGAAGGCTCGATAAAACAGATCTTGACTATGGTATAAAGATTAACGCTGGACGGACACAATTAATTACCAACAACACCGAGGGCTTCAACAGTAGGATAAGAGCAACGGGCAAGGGGCTCGAAGTGGTCGACCGTTTTAAATATATATGTTCAATTGTCAGTGATGAAGGATCAAAATGTGAGGTGTTGGCCAGAATAGCACAGACAATAGCAGCGGTTGCACGGATTAACAAAATCTACCAAGACAAACGGCGAGCCATATGCCCGAAGATCAGATTTTTGCGTACATTGGTCCTGTAAATATTCCTATATTCTTGTGAGACATGGATAATTACAACTGACCTGCAGCGGAGGATACAGACCTTGGAGATGAGATGTTTCCGAAGACTTTTAAACATCGCGTACAAAGATCGTGTTACAAATGAAGAAATATGAGAAAAGATTACAACAGCAATAGAGCCTTTTAAAGACCTCTTGGCAACTGTCAAAAGACGGAAACTCGTTTGGTACGGTCACATATCGAGATCAAACGGTCTTGCAAATACGATCTTGCATGTAAAGGGGCAAGGCAGACGATGAAGAGGTCGTCCCAAAAAAGATGACAGGGCAACATAAAATAATGGACCAATTTCCGACCAGAGGAGGCACATGCAGCAGCCGCTGACAGATAGGAGTGACGTGAGGGTGTCATCATGTGTGCCTTAACGACCTCCCCGTTTACGGGATGACCTGACTTGAGTCAAATCAGTCATCAGAAATATTTAATATATAATATTTAAACTAGCTCCCGTTCGTAGCCAAAGCATGTATATTTGTTATCCCACTTGTACACTTTGCAGACCGTCTCCTGGAACATGTCGTGTACAGAATGCATGCGTGTATTTGGTATTCTGTTGTGCTTGGACAGTGCCACGAGGGCTCACTCTGCGCTATCCGAGTTAGTAACAATACCATTATCGGGAAATGTGATCGAGATAATCGCAATGGCTTCAGTTCAAAAATTTGCATTAATATATGTGTACATAACCAGGCTTTCGTCAAATCTGCAGAACGTTCTTAATATTGTCATTTCATAGCAACACTGGCATCTAGTTAAAAAGAAAACAATTAATTCATATGAAAGGTGTTTCATTCTGACTTGCACTTTTCTATTCAACAGTTAAGCTACTATATTCCTGTTTCTTTGAGTAGGGTATTTTTCACCTGTTCAGATTTTGGGAAACAAAGTTACATTGTTGTCGTTTATTATTGTTTAACATTGAGAGCAGCCATTGCTTTTTCTTTTAAATTAGTTTGTTGTTTTATTTGTCCTGATCTTTATAGAGGACCTCTGGCAACGTATTTTTCTTGCGTGTTGTTTAGCCGCTTACTAAACGATTTCTTTTGAAGGGAAAGTGCTATCCATGTATCCATTTTTTCATAAATCATACTGGCTCGTCTTGAATTCTTCCAAAAGTCTGCGTTTGTTATTAGTTATGGCCATCTGATTCGAGTTTGTTGTTGTTGTTGTAAGTTAACTCTTGTGTGCGCACAGAAAAGGACTTTAAGTAGCAGACTGCAGTAACTTTCCTCACATCCCGAGGGTGCTGATGAAGGTGAACTTGGGGTCCTCCAAACGGCTGTGCTTGGCATGGCTTCATTTGCGTGTCGCTCATGGTTACGGGGATCACGTCGATCCCCCCAGTTTATTTCCAAGGGGGACTACGTAGATATCGAGGTAGGGGTCTTGGCCAGGGTAATTTGCCTGACCCTGACGAATGCCACCGAGACATCTGTTACAGAAGGTTTGCAGTTTGAATTTGATACTCGTGGTGGCTTGTCGTATAATTGAGCCATGCATCTGTCTTCAATACATTCATCTTAGTTTCCTGAGAGAATACTGCTGTTCTGTAATGGGCCATGAGAGCTGAAAGCAAATCTGGCTATGTTAATCCTGACACTAATATTCTGTTTTAGCCCTTCGTCTTTGTCAATGTTTCATTCCAAATAAGCAAGACTAAGTTCTTTAATTAATGTGTCATTAATCTGAACATGCGCTCTTACCTGGAGCTGATAATGATCAGGATTACCTGGCTTTTTCAGACACATATTGTTGCTCTATTTCCTATTTGTAAAGTTGTATGGAAATTCACGTGCACCGTAAGTACTCTTGTACTTCCACATGTATTGAACATGTACTGCCAATTGTAATTTTACCGGTACAATTAGTGCCCTCCAATTTGAACTAGAACCTGTGCTACTAACCCTTCTTGTATTTCCACCTGTAATCTCATCTATACTCTCGCATGTACTCCCACATTCATACTCACTTGTAACGCTTGCACACATGTGCTCCCACATTCAACCTCACTTGTAACGCTAGCACACATGTGCTCCCACATTCAACCTCACTTGTAACGCTAGCCCACATGTGCTCCCACATTCACCATCACTTGTAACGCTAGCACACATGTGCTCCCACATTCACCCTCACTTGTAACGCTAGCACACATGTGCTCCCACATTCAACCTCACTTGTAACGCTAGCCCACATGTGCTCCCACATTCACCATCACTTGTAACGCTAGCACACATGTGCTCCCACATTCACCCTCACTCGCAACGCTAGCACACATGTGCTCCCACATTCACCCTCACTTGTAACGCTAGCACACATGTACCCCCACATTCACCATCACTTGTAACGCTAGCCCACATGTGCTCCCACATTCACCATCACTTGTAACGCTAGCATACATGTGCTCCCACATTCACCCTCACTCGTAACGCTAGCACACATGTGCTCCCACATTCAACCTCACTTGTAACGGTAGCACACATGTGCTCCCACATTCAACCTCACTTGTAACGGTAGCATACATGTGCTCCCACATTCACCCTCACTCGTAACGCTAGCACACATGTGCTCCCACATTCACCCTCACTCGTAACGCTAGCACACATGTGCTCCCACATTCACCCTCACTCGTAACGCTAGCACACATGTGCTCCCACATTCACCCTCACTCGTAACGCTAGCACACATGTGCTCCCACATTCAACCTCACTTGTAACGGTAGCACACATGTACTCCCACATTCACCATCACTTGTAACGCTAGCACACATGTGCTCCCACATTCACCCTCACTCGCAACGCTAGCACACATGTGCTCCCACATTCACCCTCACTTGTAACGCTAGCACACATGTACCCCCACATTCACCATCACTTGTAACGCTAGCCCACATGTGCTCCCACATTCACCATCACTTGTAACGCTAGCATACATGTGCTCCCACATTCACCCTCACTCGTAACGCTAGCACACATGTGCTCCCACATTCACCCTCACTCGTAACGCTAGCACACATGTGCTCCCACATTCACCCTCACTCGTAACGCTAGCACACATGTACTCCCACATTCACCCTCACTCGTAACGCTAGCACACATGTGCTCCCACATTCACCCTCACTCGTAACGCTAGCACACATGTGCTCCCACATTCAACCTCACTTGTAACGGTAGCACACATGTACTCCCACATTCACCATCACTTGTAACGCTAGCACACATGTGCTCCCACATTCACCCTCACTCGCAACGCTAGCACACATGTGCTCCCACATTCACCCTCACTTGTAACGCTAGCACACATGTACCCCCACATTCACCATCACTTGTAACGCTAGCCCACATGTGCTCCCACATTCACCATCACTTGTAACGCTAGCATACATGTGCTCCCACATTCACCCTCACTCGTAACGCTAGCACACATGTGCTCCCACATTCAACCTCACTTGTAACGGTAGCACACATGTGCTCCCACATTCAACCTCACTTGTAACGGTAGCATACATGTGCTCCCACATTCACCCTCACTCGTAACGCTAGCACACATGTGCTCCCACATTCACCCTCACTCGTAACGCTAGCACACATGTGCTCCCACATTCACCCTCACTCGTAACGCTAGCACACATGTGCTCCCACATTCACCCTCACTCGTAACGCTAGCACACATGTGCTCCCACATTCACCCTCACTCGTAACGCTAGCACACATGTGCTCCCACATTCACCCTCACTCGTAACGCTAGCACACATGTGCTCCCACATTCACCCTCACTCGTAACGCTAGCACACATGTGCTCCCACATTCACCCTCACTCGTAACGCTAGCACACATGTGCTCCCACATTCAACCTCACTTGTAACGCTAGCACACATGTACTCCCATGTGTACTCTCACGTGCTCTTACACGTGTACTCGCATCTATACTCCCACATTCCCTCTCAATTGTAACATTAACACACATGAACTCTCACCTGTGCTCAGATGAACAATTGACAATAACAACTAATTAAATGTTTCAATCTCACATGTTTATTTTCTTAGAAGATGTTATATTATTTCACAGAGATTGACTGTTTGTGTTTCAGGTTCATTGTCTGTCAGTGCCTGTCACTTCTATTTTCCAGAATCCTCTTCTGTCTGTTCTATTGGTAAACCTAAAGTAGTAGAAATACAAACATAACAATTCTCATCCTGCAATCGTAAACAAAAAAAGCTACAATTTTTGCAACGACATCAATACTCATACTAAATTTGACTGAAAACTGCCACTATCCATTACAGTCGATGTATGGTCAATGTTTGATGGTAGGAAAGGAACATTACGGTCGATGTGTAGTCAATGTTTGATGGTAGGAAAGGAGCATTACGGTCGATGTGTAGTCAATGTTTGATAGTAGGAAAGTAGCATTACAGTCGATGTATGGTCAATGTTTGATAGTAGGAAAGGAGCATTACGGTCGATGTGTAGTCAATGTTTGATAGTAGGAAAGTAGCATTACGGTCGATGTGTAGTCAATGTTTGATAGTAGGAAAGTAGCATTACAGTCGATGTGTAGTCAATGTTTGATAGTAGGAAAGTAGCATTACGGTCGATGTGTAGTCAATGTTTGATAGTAGGAAAGTAGCATTACAGTCGATGTATGGTCAATGTTTGATAGTAGGAAAGGAGCATTACGGTCGATGTGTAGTCAATGTTTGATAGTAGGAAAGTAGCATTACGGTCGATGTGTAGTCAATGTTTGATAGTAGGAAAGTAGCATTACGGTCGATGTGTAGTCAATGTTTGATAGTAGGAAAGTAGCATTACGGTCGATGTGTAGTCAATGTTTGATAGTAGGAAAGTAGCATTACGGTCGATGTGTAGTCAATGTTTGATAGTAGGAAAGTAGCATTACAGTCGATGTGTAGTCAATGTTTGATAGTAGGAAAGTAGCATTACGGTCGATGTGTAGTCAATGTTTGATAGTAGGAAAGTAGCATTACGGTCGATGTGTAGTCAATGTTTGATAGTAGGAAAGTAGCATTACAGTCGATGTGTAGTCAATGTTTGATAGTAGGAAAGTAGCATTACGGTCGATGTGTAGTCAATGTTTGATAGTAGGAAAGTAGCATTACGGTCGATGTGTAGTCAATGTTTGATGATAAGAAAGGAGCATTACGATCAATGTATGGTCAATGTTTGATGATAGGAAATTTAGGAAGTTAGTCTGTTCACATTTTCTTGATCCAACTAGGTTAAAATTTAATAGCTGCTAATTTTAGAATGGGTAAAGCAAAGATACCAGAGATTGTTGATGCTTAGTTGGTTGAATCTCCATACGCATGCCTGTCTATCTTGTAAAGTAAAGTAAGCTGTAGGGGTGTGAGGTATTAGTGATTTCACATTTCAAAGGCTCGGTTATATGAGGGTGGTAGCCATCTCCTCTCCCTCGCCGGTTTTACTTCCCGGACTGAACCGGTACCCGTTTAAGGCTGGGTCGACCCGGACCCGTTGCGGTCTGAAAAACAATTCGGCTTCAACTGAGAAATGAACCGAGGACCAGTCAGATGCAAAGCCAGCTCGCTAACCACTGCGCTACGCGGCTCCCTCTTTCTTGTAGCGAGGTGCATTCATCATTTGCAGAACTGATGCTCAGAGCACTTGTTTTTTCACTAGTCTCTGGGTTTTCATCTGTTTCCTATTACTTATACAATCGGTATTAGAGCAGATATTGTTTCTTTTAATCTCTTTCTGATACGTCAATCCAACTCTCTCCGTCTGTTTCTTTCTCTCTTACTCTCTCAACCTTGAATGAATATCTTTCATCAGCATTAATTTACCTCTATCGTTAGCCTTCATTGATCCATATCTATTGTCATCCTTCATTGATCCCTATCTATTATCAGCCTTCATTGACCCTTATCTATTGTCATCCTTCATTGACCCTTATCTATTATCAGCCTTCATTGATCTCTATCTATTATCGTCATTCATTTAGCTCTATCTATCTTCAGTCTACATTGACCTTTATCCTTAGCCGTCATTGACCTCTAAATTCAGCTATCATTGACCTCTATCTTCAGCTATCATTGACCTCTATCTTCAGCTATCATTAACCTCTGTCTTCAGCTATCATTGACCTCTATCTTCAGCTATCATTGACCTCTATCTTCAGCTATCATTGACCTCTATCTTCAGCTATCATTGACCTCTATCTTCAGCTATCATTGACCTCTATCTTCAGCTATCATTAACCTCTGTCTTCAGCTATCATTGACCTATATTTTCTATCTGCAACTTAATTGACATTTAACTTCATCCATCATTGCCCTTTATCTATTTTCAGCCAACGTTGACCTTTACTTTTAACCTTCATCGACCCATATCTATTGTCAGCCGTATTTGACCTCTATCTTCAGCTCTCATTGATCTCTATCTTCTATCGTCAGCTTACATTGACTTTTAACTTTACCCTTCATTGACCTCTATCTTCAGCGCTCATTGATCTCTAATTTCAGCCTGCATTTACATTTATTTATCTTCATCCTTCAATAACCTATATCTTCAGCCTTCATTGACTTATATCTTCAGCCTTCATTGACCTATATCTTCAGCCTTCAATGAACCTATATCTTCATCCTTCATTGACCTATATCTTCAGCTTTCAATTACCTAATATCTCCAGCCTTCAACGGCTTCTATCTATCAGCAGCCTTCACTGACCGTTATGTATGTTCAGCCTTCATTGTCGTTTATCTATCTATCTATCTATCTATCTATCTATCTATCTATCTATCTATCTATCTATCTATCTATCTATCTATCTATCTATCTATCTATCTATCAATCTATCTATCTATCTATATATCTACCTACCTACATACCTACCTACCTACCTACCTACCTATATATCTATCTATATATCTATGCCTCTCTCTGTCTGTCTGTCTGTATGTCTGTCTGTCTGTCTGTCACTCCGTCTGTCTGTCTGCCTTTCTGCCAGCCCGCTCGACCGTCTGTGCGTCGACCCGTTTGTCTGTCTATCTATTTATGATGTTTTCTTTCCTTCATTGGCTTCCATCTATAGCCGTCCTACACTGACCTCTGCCTATCTTCGTTCACCTTTCCCAACCTCTCTTTGCTGCCTCTGGCTACTTTATTAACAATATCAGAACGTTCTAGCAAGTGTTGACAAGGAAAACCACTACCATATTTTATTGATTGAAAGAAAGACGAGTGCTTGTTTTCCTCAGGGATACATGTGCTCTTTCTTGGGCTGTATGCTTAATAATGTCAGCTAGGGCTTTTTGTCTGCTCCGTTTCTGGACATTACTCTTCTCTCTAATTGTCATATTGAATATTTCTCGTGCGTCCATGATTGGTGCTTTATGTTGCGTTTTTAGTGCCGCAGTAACAGCGCACCTGAAAAATGCGATAACAAATGTACATGTTCTCATCTTCTCCCATCACATCTCCCCCCTCATATATGTCTGTGTAATGTCATACATTCTTCGTATGTCAATGGTTTTCTTGTTCAAATCTGGATAGTATCTGTTCAGCGCATATTAAGTCTTCCTTCTTGTCTAATCTCCATGGATTTTGATATATGATTGTATCTTTCGAGTATGTGCATTTTTATAACTGTCAGTAAATCATCCTTCCTACCTATTTACTTGAGCATCTGAGGGTTCCCTAAAGGAATTGGTGTTTGCTGATTATCAGGTCGACATATACCAAAGTGGAGATAACCTAAAACGCCCCCTAGCCTATCTCAGTTTCGCTTGTAACGAATATGACATAAAGATCAATACAGAAAAGACAGAGACTATAATAATATTGCGTGAACACGTGCACAGAAGTGACAAAAAGTATCAAGCAAGTAAGGGAGTTCAAGTACCTAGAACGTATGTTCACTGGTGACGTCAGAGTGGACAGAGAGATCGCACATAACAGTGAGCAGGCGAACAGTGTCTACTATCAAATTGCACCAATTTTCAAACATCCTAGAGTGCATCCTTCAACTAAGAGGAAGTCGATAGATACACTGTTCATTCCTACATTGTGTGGCCGATATCATTGTTGGTCCTTACTAGAATCACATAAGAGTAAGATTCAGTTGGGTGATGAGCTGTTTGAAAAGCGAAAGACAATCCGTGACGGAATCCACAACACCACGATGAGGCAGATAGTACCAATACGCCCAGTTAGTGCAAACATTTACGCACAAAAAAGCAAGTGCTTTGATCATTTAGCCAGAATGCATTATCATCAGCCTGCAACAAGAGCATAGCATATGCAGATCACCGGTCCACGTGTAAGGGACCGATCCTAACGTACATACTCAGCAAGTGCCACCAAACGACAAGATAAGCCTCACACCTGGCGATAACCAGAAGTCTACGAATCCCTCCTCTATATGAAGACTCGTGGCAAGAGCAGTAGGACAACCGAAGCAGAATTAAATCATTATATGTTTCTATATGTGCATTTTGTGTTTCGTATGTTGGTATTTGAAATACTTTAAATGTATAACACAAAACAGACCATTATGGGTCATGTTTAAAGTCATGACGACGTAAAGCTCGTCAAGTCATATATTTCTGAGCGTGGTTAAGCTGAACCTGAGTTGACTTAGTCGAGATTACTCTACCGTATCAGACAATCAAGCGAAGATGCGGCGATACTGAAAATAAACAGTTAATAATAACAGTTAGAAATATAGTTAATAGACCTAGTTGGAAAAGAACTAAAATAAAACATAGGAAAGGCACAAATCCCATAACAAATCATAATTACATTAATAACTATAGAGGTGTCTCCAATCCGGATATCATTTTCTTTCCTTTTCTTCTTCTTCTTCTTCTTCTTCATCGTATGCTGTTTACAGCGATATACGTTGCACTGTTTTATTTTGTTAAGCCTGTGGCTCAGTGCATCCTATTTCAATAGGCGTTTATGTAGGGATGCCGTCCTTAGCCTTTGTCTGTCCCCAGTCTATCTGCAAGGCAGCAGTTCTTTTTGGTCGGAGTTGTCTCTCTCTTAGGAAGTTCTCTTGCAGGACTATCGAGTCTTTCCCACACTCGTGTCTATAGGGTTTGGCAATGATATGATATGATGGACTATGTACTAGTTTGTACTATTCCGGAAGAGAGGCAGTCCAGTGTGACTGTGTCTCAAGATCGTCACGTCCTGCCAGGAACGTAGCATATGCATGTGAGTGAGGTATCTCTTTGCTCCCTTTATTTTCTCGGCTCATATGCAGTGATGGCACGCCTAACATTTCCCGCCACCTGGGCGGTTGTCACAATAGGGCAGAGGGTGCAATGATCGCTGGACTGCATCTCTTCTGCGTCCATTGGGATGACTGATAGCAGACAGAGGTAAAGAGCAAGGCAGGAGTGCATTTAACCAGGTGCATTTCTGCGGCTCGACCGGGCCGGGCTGAGACGCGAGCCCCAGGTCCCAACCATATCGTAGCCTCCCATCACAGCGGTGCTAAGATTTAGGGTGAGATTCTGGCTTAGAGGCGTTCGGCCGTAGTCCCTCAGAAGGTAGCTTCGCACCATTGGCTTATCGGCCAAGCACGTGAACCAAATGTCAGCGACCTGCAATTCCTCTTGAAGGAGTGCATTTGACCAGGGGACAAGCCTGGTCATGGCACGGAGATGTTGTTCGCCTGGTGTGCGGACATATATCATGGTCACGGGTTGAGTCTCAGCAGTTCGCAGTGAGGTAGCTGATCTACTGCTTACGACACCCCGACCGAGAACTAAGTCTTCTACTAGTAGTTTCACGCCTCATCGCCGTATAGGGTGAATATCGAACAGCTTCCCGCCCACTTTGATCGGCGGACGGCAGAGACCTCTTTCTGCGGCTCGACCGGGTGGGGCTGAGGCGCGAGCCCCAGGTCCCGACCATATCGTAGCCTCCCATCACAGTGGTGCTGATATTTTGGGCGGGATTCCGGCTTAGATGCGTTCGGCCGTAATCCATCACATGGTATCCTCGCGCCATTGGTTTATCAGCCTAGTACGTGAACCAAATGGCTGCGGCTCCTCTCGAATTTAGCAGGATTATCGTAGCAACGCTCTGTCATTAGTAGGGTAAAACTGACCTGTCTCTCGAGAGTCTAATACCAGCACCCGTTCACTATTAGATCCAACGAATCAATAAAGAGCTTTTTAGTCAGTCAATGACCAAGTGTATGAAACCTGCGATTTCTTTAGGGTTAAGCAGGATTACCGTAGCAGACGCTCTTTCATTAAGAGGGTAAAAACTGACCTGTCTTCCGTGGGTCTACTACCAGCACACGTTCCCTATTAGACCCAACGAAATTGCTCTCAGTCTGTCAGTCATTTTACAGTGTTGGCGTGTTGAGTCAAATTAAGCCGCAGTCTCCACTCCTGGTGGTGCCCTTCCGTCAATTCCTTTAAGTTTCAGCTTTGCAACCATACTTCCCCCGGAACCCAAACACTTTGGTTTCCCGGAAGCTGCCCACAGAGTCATGGAAGCAACTCCTGCGGATCGTTAATCGGAATCGTTTATGGTCAGAACTACGACGGTATCTGATCGTCTTCGCGCCTCTGACTTTCGTTCTTGATTAATGAAAACATTCTTGACAAATGCTTTCGCAGTAGCTCGTCTTGCGGCGATCCAAGAATTTTACTTCTAACGCCGCAATATGAATGCCCCCGTTTGTCCCTGTTACCTCCAGTTCCGAAAACCAACAAAATAGAACCGAGGTCCTATTCCATTATTCAATGCACCATTATTCAGGCAGCCGAGGCCTGCTTTGAACACTTTAATTTTTTTCAAAGTAAACGCGCCGGCCACCCGGGACGCTCAGCGAAGAGCACCCGCGGGAGAGAGCCGGCAGACGGTAGGGCGTTATCCGTTACAAACATAGTAAGCATGTCACGTACCATCGACATTTGAAAGGGCAGACATTTGAAAGATGCGTCGCCGGCACATGAGGCCATGCGATCAGCACAAAGTTATCCAGAGTCACCAGTGGGGACGCCGCAACCCCACGAGGGGAAATACGATTGGTTTTGAACTAATAAAAGGGCTCTTTCCGCGAGGGTCGGAGCTTGGTAAGCCTGTATTAGCTCTAGAATTGCCACAGTTATCCAAGTAGGATCGTGTCATCTAAGGAACCTCGACTGATTTAATGAGCCATTCGCGGTTTCACCGTAAGCAGTGTGACCTTAGACATGCATGGCTTAATCTTTGAGACAAGCATATGACTACTGGCAGGATCAACCAGATATCTGTCGGAGACGAACGAACCACACACACCGGTCGGCAGAGGACGGATGTGTAAAAAGCCTCACTAGGACGGCCGCAGGGATCGAATGACGGACGGACGGTTTTTCCGTCCCTCAATCCGTTCACCTAGGACCGCCTGACAGGGGCCCGTACACACACCAGACGACCAACCGACCGGGCTCGCTAGGGGAGGGATGGCAGCGCTCTGTGCAGAAGGGATCCCAACGGCGCCGGCGATAAATTTCACTGGGATTGGAGACGGTTTTTGCCTACCGGCCAGCCCTTCTCCCAACGGTTGGTCGGGCGAGGACAGGGCCTTTAGGCACGATTCCTGCTTTCCATTTGCCGGTCACAAGCTCTTTGCGAGAGAATGACCACCAGCGAGACGAACTGTCCAGGTCGGCTATAAGCCTTCGAATAACCACCACTGACTGACACATTTTCTCGATACGGGTTGTAGTAGCTTTTCTTACATCCCGAACGTGCTGATGACGGTGGATCAGGTCATCCCGCCAGTTGTGCTATGTTTGGCTTCGTCTGCGTGTCGCTCGCTATTACGATGATCACGTCGATCGTCCCACCTGGCTAACCAGGCAGCCATTAAAACACCCCTTTTCTAGGGAGAACTGCATGGAAACGATTTGGGGATCCTCACCAGTACCTGACTCTGACTAACATGTCCAGTCAATATGTTTAACCTGACCCTGACTAACATTTCCAGTCAGTATGTTTAACATGACCCTGACTGACATGTCCCGTCCGTATGTTTAGCTTGACCTTGACTAATATGTCCAGTCAGTATGTTTAACCTGACCTGACTAACATGTCCAGTCAGTATGTTTAGCCTGACCTTGACTAACATGTCCAGTCAGTATGTTTAACCTGACCTGACTAACAAGTCCAGTCAGTATGTTTAACCTGACCCTAACTAACATGTCTAGGCAGTGTGTTTAGCCTGGCCCTGACTAACATGTCCAGTCAGTATGTTTAACCTGACTAAACATTATTCTTCTTTCTCCCTGAAGTTACAGACAGATATATATATATATATGTAAATATATATACACACACAAAGACATTAATCCTTTTACACATAAACCAGCACAAAGACACGCGTGTATAAAGGTACAAATGTTTACACACACACACACACAAACACACACACACATAGACATAATAATGATATGTGTGTGTGTCTGTGCGCGCGCACGCCTGTGTGTGTATAGTCATTCATATGACTGCACCAGTGTGAAGCTTGTGTTTGAACCGTCCTTAAAACTGTAAATTCTGGAATCCCACTATCAGCTTTGTCTCTCTGTTTTGTGTCCTTTCCATCATGTTTATATTCTCTTTGTAATAAGGACTACACATCTGTACACGGTACTCAAATCTAGGTCCAACTAATGCTTTATGCAGTTTGACTATCACTTCCTTGCTACTATGTTAAATATTTTTTTTTTATCATACCTAACATTGCATTTGCCTTTTTCACTGCTACCTGCACTTGCTCACTTACCTTACCTGTATGATATATTATATCCCTTAGGTCCCTTTCCTTTTCTATCTCTGCAATATTGTTCTCACACATTCTGTAATTATGTTCCATATTTGTTCCATAAATATACATTTATCTACATTTAACTATATTGGCTAGCATTCAGACCATTCTCGAATTTTATGTAAATCCGAGCTCAATATATCCACATCTGTATTAGATGAGACACTACTGCATAGTTTTGTGTCATCACCAATATTTGCAATCATGGATCCGATATCAATGTCTAAATCATGTATATATATAAAGTACAAAATTGGTCCAAAAACTGAGCCCTGTTTCGCTCCACTCTGTACTTTACAGCACTCAGAGTACTCCTTATATATGCCAACTCTCTGCCTTATTCCGGTTAACCAATTTCTATGCTATTTGGCAACTTCTCCACCTAGTCCATGTGATTTTAACTGTATAAATAATCTTTGATGAGGTTCTCTATCAAAGACCTTAGCGAAATCAAGATAAATAACATCCACTGGTTCCCCTTTATCATTTTAGTAACCTCCTCCATGAATTCTATTAGATTTGTTAAGCACGATCTACCTCTATTAAACCCATGAACATGGACCAAAGAACCATGAACGTGCAAATACACAATCGCATGTATAATAACGTACACATTTTATAAATAAAACATTTTAGGAGAATTATAGAACGCAGCACTAAACAGTAAACACGGATGTTTTATTAGCTTTGTTGTGTAAATAAATATGTACGATTAAACGCAATCATAATCAATGCATCAATAAGTAACTGTATTGTGTGCGAATAAGAAGTAGATGATTTCTAATGTTACTGTACATACATTGAAAACAATTTAGGATTCAATGTCTGTTATCAGGTGGTGGTAGTTATCACAGAAACATCTAATTGAAGCAAAAAAAACAGGGATAAATGGGACTGTTTTCAATTAGAATGTTAGCATATGTTAACCAACGACTCTGCTTAAATTGATTTTTATTAATGACTGGACAAACAAGAACAATACAACGAAAACAATGAACTGGGTTAAATTTAAATCAATATACGATATAAAACAGATCTTTTGAAAATCAAATAATCAGTGTAAAGTCGTCAATGATTTCGTATGTTGTCTTGAACCGGGAGTTAAGGAATGACGTCAAAGTAATAACAATCATTTGAGGATAACACAGAAACAATTTAACCACACAATGGGAATGAAGACTAACGTCTGGTCAGGCAAAATATACTGATCAGACGTGTTAGTCGGGGTCAGGCAAAATATACTGGACAAGACCTTCACCTCGGCTTCTCGTAGCCCTTCCTGGAAACGGGCTGTTTTTCATGGCAGCCTGACTAGTAAGGTGAGGGATCGACGTGAATCCCGTAGTAGTGAGTGACATGCAGATGAAGTCAAGCATTGCACAACCGCCTGGAGGACCCCTGTCCACCTTCATCAGCACGCTCGGGAAGTGAGGCAAGCTACTGCAGCCCGTCATGTAACGTCCTTTTCAAGACGCACAAAAAAGTAAAACTATACATTGTGGGCATTCAAAACAACAAACAGAAACAACCGACATAATTATGAGCTTGCTTTCAGGATGTGCTTGATGTTTGTTGGTATGTGTCACTAAAACCAAAGTTTTTGTTTGTCCGTTGTTTCCGTTTGACTACTATTTGACAAAGGTATACTTAGGTACAATCATTGTTTTGATTTTCAAGATTTACTGTTCATCCAATATTGGTACTGCGTTTTACTGTCAGTCACACATAAATAAGATCTGTATGTAAGATTTGTTCAAAATGGAATATCTGTATGTGATTTGTTTAAAGTAGAATATATGTATGTTGAATTTGTTCAAAGTGGAATGTATGTATGTAGGATTTATTGAAAGAGTAATATACACATGTATGATTTGTTCAAAGGGGCATATCTGTAATAAGAATTTGTTCAAAGTGTAATATATGTATGTATGATTTGTTTAAAGTGGAATATTTTATGCAGGATTTGTTCATCGTGTAACATCTGTATGTCTGATGTCAAGTGTAGTATTTGTATGCAATACTTGAACCAAGTATAGTTTAGAGTCGTTTACATATTATGTGAACCATCTTTTTCAATGTTTACTCTTCTAATGTCTCTTCCCTTCGTCATCAAACCTGGACAACCTCTCTTCTGACCGTCCCATTTTTCAGCGCGACATGACAAATATATTATCTCACTTTCATTTGTTTCTGTTGTTTGTTGAATACATATTTTTAATGATGAAGAGTAAATGTAAAGTTAGTCAGGTTTTTTTGTGGTTTTGTTAAGAATCGACATCACTCCACTCCGATATCAATCCATAGGTGTTTTGTCAACCCTGAGCTAACAACTATGAGTAGTAATATTGCTAGCGCCAGTAACCCGCTGGTTGTAAATATCCCTTTCCCGTCCTCTAAGGCGCCCTTTCTGCTCGATCCATTATTGATTTCAAAATTATGCATTTTTTGAATTGCCAGTTTATCGATTGCAGCGTCAATATTAGAGAGACGGACATTGATCGACCACATAGATCATCCCTATCGGTACCCAAAGTTCCCACTCAGGGCACCTTTTAGGCAAGGGCGTCTGCTCGTTATTGTCAGGAACCTCAGAATTATCTGATCAATGCATGAGCACATACTTATGAAGGTATGGGTCCTCTACGTCCATTATTTAATCACCCCGCAGCCAGCCGTTTAGAACCTTCAAAAAAATGGCCCAGTGCCCTTTACGATAAATGTCTTTGTTAAAGAGGTCTTATACGCAAATATCACCGCCTTGATTCCAATTATCTTACTGGAAGTTTTCTTAGTCTTAGTCGACCTGTACTTCTACAGGAGCAGTTGCCCTTGTGCAGACCCCAACTCTTGTGTGAGCTGGATGTAGCCGGGGGGTGGATTTCCTGCTTAACGGGCTATGCTCGAGCAGCTTATTACTCTGCTACGTGGGAACAATTGGGATATTGGAAGTTGTTATGTATTCAATTCAAGTGCCGTCTCCGCAACATAGGTTGGCTGCAATCATGCACCAATATTCTCTGTTTCTTGAATTGGTGGTACACTCTGTCACACTAACATTAGTCCATCCTTCTATGTTGCTCGCCCACTTAAAACGCTGCCCGCCTCTTGTTCAGTCATATTTTCAATAAAGAATCGTATCATTGCATATGTCCAATATCTTTGACTCTTTGACCTAATTTGTATGTCTGTCAATATAATAACAATATACTTTATTACTGAACCGCAACTTGGCAATTCAGCCAGGCAGAGAAGCCCCTATCTCGATTTCTCTTCGCGTAGCACGGATTCTTCGGTATAAACAACAGCATCAGCTTTGTCCTTGCACCAACCTCTGCGTTGACTGCTACATTTGATGATCAGATTTAATCTGCTCTATCACCGCCACTGTGACTACATGAAACGTTAAAATATATCGCATCTTCGATAATATTCACCTAGGACTGGCCGTATTAATTAATTATATATACGTTCGAACCTTTCTGATTGCTACCTTGCCAATTTGAGGATTTATATCTCATAACTAGGGCTCCCTGTGTTTGAGATGTAAGGCATACGCCTCTCAAAGCGATGAACGGAAACTATGGGCGATCTAATCCCGCAAGTTTCAAGCGACTCCTAGTCTCAAGGGAGGGGGAATCATAGGGCCTGCATACTGAGTTACTTCCAGCCGTCATGACGTATGTCTTGCCACTGGTCCAATGTAACTCAGGACCAGAGAGTGTGGTTGATGACTAGCGCAGTTACTTACTCACCACAATCCAAATACAACGCAAGTTACATCATCACAATAGACACGTTTGATGGTGTCGCAGTAATCGCTTGAGATGTAATATGAGATTCCATAACATTGACACTCGTAGCAAATAGCATATACAAAAACTAATAATATGGTAGACTAATAATTTTTTTGTAATACAAGACAAAAATAATATTTAGTTCATGAACCACCACCCATCTCCCCCCCCCCCACCCCTTTTCTCCAACGCGTGTGAGCCTTTGTTACATTGTTATGTTTCTTCATAATGCAGTCAATATCCTGCAGCAAGAGAAATTGTGATAAGCGACATCTCTGCCTAGCAATAGTGTGTTTGTTAGAAAACCAAACCGAGGATCCAGTGTGATTAACGGTAAATAATGCACTAAAATAGTGTTTGTTTACAGCAATAAAAAAATCCGTTTGGAAGGTCGCCTAGCGCTAGAAACCTCATATCGTTATCGATTATATGAGAGAGTTCAGCTAGCTGCCGTGCTGATTGGACGGCGGAAATAATTGATGGAGTGTGTTATTCTGCCTTCACTGCGCACATACACACAGTAAGGTGAGTGTACTTCACAGACATTCATCATTAAAACTCAGGATTTTTATCATAATTATTTGCGATGAAAGAAGATATCAGACAAAATTTCCTATAAAATCAAAAACAGAATCGACATTACCAACAGTTTACTAAAAAGTGAGCGTCAAAGTTGGTGTCGGGATCAGGACTCCACCCAGGGTCAGGGACATGTGACACATACTGACCCAGACTTCATGTAGTGTCAGGGTCAGTTGACACATAACGGACTATGACTTCACCTTGTATCAGGGTCAGGTGAAACATTGCTGACCAAGAATCTATCCAGGGTTAGGGGCAGGTAACACGTAACTGACCAAGACTTCATGTAGTGTCAGGGTCAGGTGACACATAACTGACCATGACTTCACCTAGTATCAGGGTCAGGTAAAACATGGCTGACCAAGAATCTACCCAGGGTTACGGTCAGGTGACACACAACTGACCACGAATCCGCCCAGGGTTAGTCAGGTGACAAATAACTGACCAAAACTTCACATAATGTTATGGTAATGTGATACATAACTGACCAAGACTCCACATAACGTAAGGGTAAGGTGAAACATAACTGACCAAGAATCTACCCAGGGTTAGGGTCAGGAGACACATAACTGACCCAGACATCATCTAGTTTCAGGGTCAGGTGTCACATAACTGACCCAGACATCATCTAGTATCAGGGTCAGGTGACACATAACTGACCCAGACATCATCTAGTATCAGGGTCTGGTGACACATAACTGACAAAGACATCATCTAGCATCAAGGCCAGGTGACACATAACTGACAAAGACCTAATCTCAGTCTCTGTCATGGATCTGGATGAAGGCTGTGTTTTGCAGCCTGCTCAAAGAGGTGGAGATTGACACTGTTATCCTCAGAGTTTTGATCCAGCTGTGAAGATATACAGTGCAATACAGACACGAAGGCGAGAAACATCTTCTTCAGTACATATCAAAATATAAGAAGCGCTACTGTGGCCTGTGACCAAAGAAACACAGTCAGAATTCAACAACTCAGGACAAGTAGCTTCGAACAACATACACATTGTGTACTGCGAAAGTAGAATGGTCAACACTGACTTCATCATAAGTAACCCTACCACCAATAGTAACAGCTTCAAATGTATAACAGTAACAGCTTTTTATTTTTAGTGAAATATTTTTTCACACATCACTTATCCATTTTATGTAGTCATTCTTGTTCTCATCATGAACGACATAATCGTTAGTTATTCTCTTTTCCTTTATTCCTTCCATTGCTTTCATTATTTCGTTGGGTTATTTTTTTTCTGTGCATTTGGCATATTATTCTCCTCTTACTGCCACCATTTTCTTCCTCTATCTATTCCTTTTCGTGACATTCATTTTTTAAAATCTGTTCATCAATTTATTCTCATTGGTCTGGATCATCGCCCACTTTCATCCATCCCATTATCACCGTAATACTCTCTTTCTTCTACTTTTATATTTTCCATAATCTCTTACATAAGCTCACATAATCTCTTTATTCTACTTTAATTTCTTACAAAATATCTTTATTGTACATTCATTTCTTATATTATCTCTTCCTTCTACATTTCTTTCTTCTACTTTCAAGTATTCCATAATCACTATTTGAATTGCTCTGTATTTGTATTGCTCTGTATTTGTATTGCTCTGTATTTGTATTGCTCTGTCCTGGTTTCATCCTTCGGTAATCTCTTTCTTGGACTTCGCTTTTCTTTCTAAATTCGACATTGTAATAATTTTTTTCAACTTCTATCTTTCATATAATTACCATATTAACCACTATCTTCTTTTTTTATTCCTCATGAAATTACCATAATAGTGGTCTTATTCCATTTACTATTTTTGCTTCTCCGCGTTCTTATTCCTTTCTCTGATTCATATTCTTTCGTTGTTCGTTATCTTCACCTTTGTCTTGCTTTTCCAGTACTTTTATTTCTTTTGCTTTCTAAATTACTTTTTCAATTCCTGTTTTTGTCTTTATGTGTCTCTTCATTGTGTTCTTTTTCTTTTTCTGCTTATTCATTTACTTTTGGACTTTTGTCTTTGGACCTTTCTGTTTTGTTATTCTTTTTGAGGATCGTTATCATTGTAATTGAATCGCATTTCTTGTCCTTTCTAATGCATTTTACACTTAATTTTATTGTGTTTCTCATTTGTACTTCTTTGTTTCACGTACGCTTACACCTTCTGGCGTCTACTGGTTTAAATATTAGCTTTCTGGTCATGTTTAATTTTACACATTTTTTATTGTAAGCATGAACTCATGTGTGTCACATGACGCACACAGCTGTGGTGTAACTAAAGGTCTCGGTGTCTGCAGTGTTCTCCTTCAGAGGTCTTATATGTGCGGTTGCTCCCATGCAATGTTTAGCCTTGGCCAGTTAATTCATTTATAGATGTTCCTGACATACAAATTTTTGCTTGAAATACTTGAAACCCTTATATTTAAACAGACAGTTATATGCCTTCTTCGAGGTAACATTTTATCCGCTGAAGGTTGTTTCTTTTTTGTTCATTTCCTGCGTTTTACTAGTTTTCCAGGAAGGTAGCGGTGTATTGTGTAAGAATTTCAGTATTTTTGTTCGAGTTTATTTCCCGCGTTTTATTAGTGCTTCAGGAAGTTAGCTGAGAATTGTGTAAGAATTTCAGTATATTTGTTCGAGTTTATTTCCCGCGTTGTATTAGTCCTTCAGGAAGTTAGCTGAGAATTGTGTAAGAATTTCAGTATTTTTGTTCGAAATGTTCCACTGGCTAACAGCCTGCTATATTCAGTGTTAGCTGCCAATGGTTCTTTCACGTGCATAACGTGAACACGGGATCTTGGAGTTTATCGTACATCTCGATAGGTCTAGGCGCTCGCTTGATGTCACCTCACTTGAGACCAGAAGTCACACGTGGTTTCGAACACCTGACGTTTCGTGCTCTAGTTCGTTCGTTGAGATACGAGCGCTTGACCTCTCTGCTATAGCGGTCCATACATCACTACTGTTAATCAAATGTTAAAGTGTGATAAAATCAGCTGGGCAGAGTGACTTAGACAGTTAACATTGTCAGAGTCCAACATCTTTTAGAGGAAGACACTGTAGTCGATGTACAGATTACCATCATCATGTACCATGTCCTTGGCCGAACGTCGCTCTCATCACAGTCATTCAACAGAAATCTCGTTCAGCAGTCAGTCTACCCATGTTCATGTTTAAGGTGTCATTGATGTCATGTGTCCATCTACGCCTTGGTCGACCTCTGCCGTGTCTTCCTGGAACTTCTTCTTCTTCTTCTTCGTACGCAGTCAGACAGTAACCATTATTTTTTCAAAAAAAGCGGAGGCTGTCGACACTGCCATAGAGCTTTTCTTGTGGTTCCACTGGTGATGGCCACATCTGCTCTCTCTGATCCTCGTATGTCGGGCAGGTCTGCAGAAGATGTTCAGCGGTCATTTTCCCGTTACCACACGGGCATTCGTCGCTTCCACCTATCTTCAATTTGTTGAATAGGTGGTACCTCAGTCTATTGTGGCCAGTGCGAAGTCTGAAGACAACGACCTGCTCTCTTCTGTTCAACTGGTAATATGCATCGTTTTTGGTGTAACCAGTATGTTCGGTTTCCCATTCGGTCATGTATCTGGCTTTAATAAGCCGTTTTGACTCTTCGTACGTCATACTAGTATCTGTTTGTGGTAGTCTTGCGCCTTCTTTTGCCAGTCTGTCTGCCTCCTCGTTGCCTTGGATGTTGCAGTGTGATGGGACCCACTGTACCACTACCATTTTTGGTGCGGACTGCTGGCATAGTTGACAGAGTGCTGCTCTTAAGTCATTAAGCTCAGTGTTTTTCTGGCTTTTTAGCGCTGTGACTACGGCCAGAGCATCTGTAAGCAGGACTATATGGCTTTCATTTTCTTTATGTGTCACCATTTCTTCCACTGCCGCCCTCAGTGCCTCTGCCTCCGCTCTGAAATTGCTTGTGTACTTACCAGTAGCGAATGACAGAGTTATTTTTCTGCCATTTGGTAGGTTCAGGAATGCTCCTGCCCCTCCGTTCTGTGTACTGTTTGTTACAGAACCGTCGGTGTATGCATGGGTCCAGTCCATGCTTGGGTAGTTTTTCGATATAAAGCTTATGGTAGTATCTCTTCTTTTCTTTTTCGGTCTGGCAGTTTTTGTTTCCAATACCTGGTATATTTTCTACCACCTCTGGAAATATATCCTGCCTCCAGGTAGGTTTTCGTACAGTAGTGATGGGCTTTGGTGTTGTTAGTGCGTTTATGGGATCTTCGTGCATCTTTGCTTTGGCTATTTCTGCAAAGTCTCTCCGCTTTAGTTTCCCATTTCCCAAATTGTTTAGTCTCTGGTGCATTGGATGGTCAGTCAGTCTTCGGAGTTTCTCTGACTGCAGCTGGGCTCTGCAGTCTCTTCTATCGGTCATGGATTGCAGTTTTGTAATCTTTTCAAGTTCTACAATTGGCGTTGACTTCATGCCTCCTGTTATAACTCTCATGGCTTGGTTTTGAAGTTTGCTAACTTTATCGAAGTTCGCCTTTGCTGCTGTTGTCCATGCCGCAATGCCATACTCGAGAACTGGTCTCACTCTTCCAGTGTACAGTTTCATTAGTATGCTTTCGTCTGCTCCCCAGCTTGTGCCAGCAAGTTTCGTATGATTGCCATTATTTCTCTGGCTCTCATTCGGTTTCTCTCAATCTGACTTTTCCACGTCATGCGCCGATACAATGTGACTCCCATATAGTTTGGGTTGTCGTTTGGCTGCAGGAATTTGCCATTTAGGCTTAATTTGGTGTTTTGTGGTTTGATTGAAAGCGAGAATATTGTGCATGTGGTTTTCTCCTCGTTTATTTTGACCAGCCATGAGTTCTCCCACTCTTCCAGCGATGTTAAGGCCTGCTGCTTCCGATTTCTTGCTATGGTGAGATTCTTTTCAGAGGTCCACATAGCCAGATCGTCTGCAAACATTGAGCTATGGACTCTTCTTGGTATATTCTCTGTAATATCGTTTATATACACCAGGAAGAGTGTGGGTGACAGTACTCCCCCTTGGGGTACTCCCTGCTCGAGTGTCACCTTTTTGCTCATCTGCCCTTGTACTTGGACTCTGGCCGTTCCTTGTTTGAGGTAGTGGTTGATCCACTTGTACATTATCCCACAAACTTCACTTCTCCTTAGCTTGACTCTAAGTCCGTCTTTCCAGACTTTGTAAAATGCCTTCTCCAGATCCACCCAAACCGCTTATGTGTATTTCTGTGCCTGGTAGGCATCTTCTATTTCCTGGGTTATGAGGATGACTTGGTCCTCAGTGGATCTGTGCTGTCTAAAGCCGGCTTGCTGTGGAATTAGTATTCATTTTTCTTCCAGATGCCACATCAGTCTGGTGTTTATCCTACGTTCCATTCTTCCTGGAACAATGCTCTCCATAACTGTTTTCTCCAGTCCATCATCGCGTTTGATGAGGTCGGAAAACCTGTTTCCGAAACATAACGTGGTTTTCAAGCCGGTTTTATTCGACACTAAGATCTTGCAGGATGGCTTTATTTGTTATTCTCTTTATCCAAGTATTTTGAGGATTCTTTTGTAGCATTCTGTCTCAAAAGCCCCATTCTCTTTTTTAATATTTGTGTGATAGTCCACGCCTCACATCCGTACATTGCTAGAGAGAATTCGCATGTTCTGTAGGTCTTAAATTTTAATTTTCTGTTAGTATTGTACCACACATGTTGCATACTATTCAGTTTCTTCCTCATTATGGAAAATCGTCTCCTTATTTCCCTTGCACACTCTCCATCGTTTGCTATCATGTAGCCAAGGTATTTAAACTAATCCAGGTGTTCACATTCTTCATTACCAATAGTGATCTTGAGTTGGGGTCTGTGTGTGCCAACGGGCATTATCTTTGTAATTTTATTTTAATAAGGAAAATATCCTGATCCTCACTATGCTTCTGAATGGACAGTTTGGAAGCGTAACTGTGTCATCTGCATATCTTAGTTTTTGAATCGCCTTTCCTCAAATTGAGAATTAGTCGAAACTCACAGAGTTTGCGTCTATTTTATCTTTCACGTAGTATTCTCCGCGTATATGTTGAATAAGTAGGGGAAAAGGATGAAGCCTTGCCTAAGTAGAAGGAAAGGATGAAGCCTTGCCTAAGTAGAAGGAAAGGATGAAGCCTTGCCTAAGTAGGGGGGAAAAGCCTTGCCCAAGTAGGGGGAAAGGATGAAGCCGTGCCTAAGTAGAAGGAAAGGATGAAGCCTTGCCTATGTAGGGGGGAAAGGATGAAGCGTTGCCTAAGTAGGCGGAAAAGATGAAGCCTTGCCTATGTAGGGGGGGGGGGGGGGGAAGGATGAAGCGTTGCCTAAGTAGGCGGAAAAGATGAAGCCTTGCCTATGTAGGGGGGAAAGGATGAAGCGTTGCCTAAGTAGGCGGAAAAGATGAAGCCTTGCCTATGTAGGGGGGGGGGGGAGGATGAAGCGTTGCCTAAGTAGGGGAAAAGGATGAAGTCTTGCCTAAGTAGAAGGAAAGGATGAAGCCTTGCATAAGTAGAAGGAAAGGATGAAGCCTTGCCTAAGTAGAAGGAAAGGATGAAACCTTGCCTAAGTAGAAGCAAAGGATGAAACCTTGCCTAAGTAGAAGGAAAGGATGAAGCCTTGCCTAAGTAGGGGGGAAAAGCCTTGCCCAAGTAGGGGGAAAGGATGAAGCCGTGCCTAAGTAGAAGGAAAGGATGAAGCCTTGCCTATGTAGGGGGGAAAGGATGAAGCGTTGCCTAAGTAGGCGGAAAAGATGAAGCCTTGCCTATGTAGGGGGGGGGGGGGGAAAGGATGAGCGTTGCCTAAGTAGGGGAAAAGGATGAAGTTTTGCCTAAGTAGAAGGAAAGGATGAAGCCTTTCATAAGAAGAAGGAAAGGATGAAGCCTTGCCTAAGTAGAAGGAAAAGATGAAGCCTTTCCTAAGTAGAGGGAAAGGATGAAGCCTTGCCTAAGTAGGGGGGAAAAGCCTTGCCTAAGTAGGGGGAAAGCATGAAGCCTTGCCTAAGTAGGGGGAAAGCATGAAGCCTTGCCTATGTAGGGGGGAAATGATGAAGCCTTGCCTATGTAGGGGGGAAAGCATGAAGCCTTGCCTATGTAGGGGGGAAAGGATGAAGCGTTGCCTAAGTAGGGGGAAAGGATGAAGCCTTGCCTAAGTAGGGGAAAAAGCCTTGCCTAAGTAGGGGGAAAGGATGAAGCCTTTCCTAAGTAGGGGGAAAAAGCCTTGCCTAAGTAGAGGGAAAGGATAAAGCCTTGCCTAACACCTTTTTAAGATCTCAAACCAATTCGAGGTGCCTTCGTTGATTCTGAAGACAGCGTGTTGACCAATGTAAAGTTGTTCTATTAGGTGTATCAATTAGGTGCATCTATTTGGTATATATATTAGGTGTATATATTAGGTGTATCTATTAGGTGTATCTATTAGGTGTTTCTATTAGCTGTTTCATTATTTGCCATAGTTGCTGATGTTGTACACAGTCAAAATCTTTGGTGTAATCTATGTAATATGTATATATGTCAGCACTGTATTTTCTGCATTTTTCAAAGATGTTTTTCAAATTGAAAAAATTATCTCTTGTGTATCAGCCTTGTTTGAATCATGCCTGGGATTCATGAATTTCATATTCTATTTTCTTTCTAATCTCTTCGTGATAAAACGTAATATTATCTTGCTGCATGGCTTATCAGTGCATTAGTGCGGTAGTTAGTGGATAATTTTAGGTTCCTTTTCTTTGGTATGGAAATATACACTGATCTTTTACAGTCTGCGGGCCATTCAGAGCTGTGCCAAATCGTTTAGCACAATGCGGGGTATATGTGTATGAATTACATCTCCTCCTCCTGTATTAGTTCTTCTGTTATATCGTCTCCTCCTGCCTGCATTAGTTCTGCTGTTATGTCGTCGCATCCTAAATCATTCATTTTGTCAGCGCTTAGATTGTTGCACGTACCTCGGTCTGTGTGAGTTCTGGCTCTGTCTCTTCATCATTGGTTATCAAGTCTCTATTTTTTTGTGGTGGCATCGTACATCTCGCTACAGTATTCCTTCCATCTTACTAGAATATCTTTGTTCTCAGTGATGATATCATCATGTTTGTCATTGATTGCCTGTAGTGATGGTTGGAATTCTATCGTCAGTTTTCTGATTTCTCTGAAAGTTTCTCTTTCTTTCCCGTGTTGTTAGAGTTCTTCGATGTTGCTGCAAGTGTTTGTTTTGAATTGTTTCTTATCTTTTCTTATGACTTCTCTAGTTCAATCTCTGTATACATCGCTATTGCGGTCTATACATGTTCGCCTTAGGTTTCTTCTTTCTTCTATAAGTTTGTAGAACTTTGACGTGGGTCGAGTAGAGGGGTGCATGAGAGGACGGAGCAGGAATGTGTACAACCAGTGAGCTACAGGAACCATCAATATCTACACTCTTCGCCATTTGATGAAAGAACCTAACAGCATTTATACCAATGTATCAGTGCTACGCAGGGACATATCTGTCCGGGGCTTCTCTGCGTGAGTGAAAGCTCAGAGCGTTGTTTAGCAGAGGGGAAACCAGAGCAACATTCTCCAGAATGAGATTGGAGTTGGATACAGTGACTGCAGCTCTGAGATGGTTATCTGAGAACTTTTATCAACTGGAGCTATCGTGCCAGACCCTCACTCCTCTCTTTGGAAGTAATAGACGAGCTGCCTAAGGAATGAGTGGAGGGCTGTTGTAGAGGCCTCACACCTGCAAGGGCTGGTGTGGATCTAATGTTCTAGTCATGATGAGGTTTTAGGGCAGCGAAAAAGCAGACATGGTGGCTTCAAATGCACCAATTATGGGTAATTGGTACATTCAATGGGGATTGCAGTGAAATGTTGAAGTTTATCAATGACCGCCTATTGAATGACGACACCGAAACAGATGCATCAGCAATTTCTAGACTGAAGAGTTTTCAAATCGAACATAGTTCGAGCAGATTTGAACGCACGCTAGGACGAAGCAGAGGTGTGTACAACTAGATGGTTACACGGTATATCTGTATATCCACCTCTTTCAACATTTACTGAGAAAGACTGAGCATGCACGGAGTGTAGTGGAGTTGATTCTCAGAAACAGAATAGAAGAATACGTGTACTTTCAATCGTGTAGGTACGTTGTTTACAATTAAATAAATAAAGTGTTCACGTAGCTAGGTAACGTTTTTTTAAAGAGCACTTAAAACAGCAGATTTTTCTTAGGTTACACACACACTTCAACTCAAAGCCAGAATGAAATGCAGGCACCATTATTTTGTATTGGAATCAAGGAAACGAATAGCTACCTCTGTACGCATGAACAGATGCACGAGTAGAGGCTAGCATCTTCGCCGTGTAAGCGAATAGCAACAGAAAGCACCGATGTAATGACACATTTAGTCATAAATCTCTGCAGCCTTTCTATAAGGAGGACTAATGTGGTGCTAAACACGTGTTACTTGTTTAGCAAATATTGACTAAAATGAAACGTTCAACAACATCATTTATGTTTGCCTTTTAGTATGTTTGTTCCAAACTCTGACTATGTCGATGTCTGCCTGGTCCTAGTCCATTCCAGACAATGCCTTGATCTGAAGCCTTTGTTTTTGCGAGATATTGACATTCTTCTACTTTCATTTTATGTACGACGTGGTGTAACAATATAATTGACCTGTTCGTTTTTGTGTTTAACGTATAGAACTGAGTTGATTAATATAATTTTTAATAATGGACACATGTTTTCTGAAACCTGCTAAACCTGCAGAAGGCGAACAACGTATTTTAGAACATTTAATAAATATATAATGATTTCACGCTTTCAGATTCCAGAAAATATTGTGAAATTTACACGACATTCAACAATTCGTTTAGACTTGTTAGAAATGACATTTTAGGGAAGATCATTCTGAGAGCGAGTGCGTATGTTTGAATTCTCCTACAGTAACTAACCATAGACGAAGCAGACGACAAGTCGTGTTCAACAAATTAGCTCATCAGTCATTCTGGCTCCCCCCCTGTCAGGGGAAGCAATTCAAGAAGGGCGGCGCGTGCACTAATGTAATGTCAGTTATTTTTATAGGTTCCGGAGAGAACTGTTATGCACAAATTATGTTCCCTTCCAGATCAATAGAGTTCACAGCCAAGGATACCAAGAGGTTTGGGGATGAAGACGTGAAGCTGAGAGAATCTTATTCTGGTCACACAAGAGACTCGTGAAGATCTTTATGCTATACTCTCTTGAGCTGACCATTGAAATCTCCATCACATAGGATCGCACGATGGACATTTCTTTTGGGAATAGTCAAAGATGTTCTAGAATTAATCTTGCCCTTTACATGATTTAAAAAAAAAACTTATTCCAAACTCCTGCTGTCACGTGTCTTTTCTCATTTTTACAAAGCCTAGTTATTGAATCATGTCATATGGAAGCGACACATGAACAGTGCATATCGATGAAGAAGATCACTGGGGGTTTACAGTAATATATTACGTATTCAATAGGTTGTCAAAAGGCTATGATAATTTGTTGGTAATAGCGAAAGCTTACACGAACTTAACTGCACATAATGAAATAACCCTCTTTTTTAGGCCTGCTGCTAAACGCGAGAGATAAAAACCCATTCTGAGAAGAGACAATATGCATATGAAAACAGGAGATTGAGAAAAGAGAGAGAATACACAGTGACACATTATAACACGTAAACAAAACAACAAACTAGATAATCATCATTATTTATACATCATAAAACGTAAACAAAACAACAAATCAACAAAACAAGAGATCGGCCAGCCCTTGGTACAGAGTCAGGAGGTGCTCGACTGAGTCGTCGTCGTCCTTGCAGAAACTTCAGTTTGGTTTACATAGTGGGTCTAATCTATTCAGATGAACAAACTTGATAAACGTCATTAGTTACACATCACGAGACCTAAACATGACACGAAAATTATAATCTTCATTAGTTATACATCATAATGAGATGTAAACAACACAACAAACTTGATAAACATCATTAGTTATACATCAGGACACGGAAACAAGGCAACAAACTTGCTAATCTTAATTAGTTATACATCACGAGACCAAAACAAGACAACAAATTTGATAATCTTCATTAGTTATACATCATGATGAGATCTAAACAAGACAACAAACTTGATAATCTTCATTAGTTATACATCACGAGACCTAAACAAGACAACAAACTTGATAATCTTCATTAGTTATACATCACGAGACCTAAACAAGACAACAAACTTGATAATCTTCATTAGTTATAAATCACGAGATCTAATCAAGACAACAAACTTAATAATCGTCAGTAGTCATACATCAGGATAGGGAAACAAGACAACAAACTCGGTAAATATCATTAGCATCATGAAATTCTGTATGTGCATAATTATTTACTCCGTACCTCAAAATACAACGCGAACGTTAAGTTACCATTATACTCTTTGTATGAGTTGTTGCTGTCATTTTGTTTTTGTTTAGCTGCGTTTTATGTTTTCAAATGAGGACATCTGTTGATGATGCTCTAATATATGTCTACTGTGTTTGTCTGAATAATTTAGAACCATCTGAATGCACTTTTTGCAGTGGTATTGCCAATTCCTAACTCTACTTGTTATACTGTCATTGGCCTTGTTAAACAGGTTTTCAACACTAAGCCCCATGAGGCAAGCCAGCTCGATAAAAAACCTGGCTGTTTCCTTGCCGGGAGCTGTCGAGAAGTGTTGGTTCGTGGCTTGTTATCACACGTAGCCTTTTTTGTCGACTTTTCGGTTGGTATTATTAGAATTACTTTAAAAAAAACTTTAGGATTTTAGTGCTTCTATATCACAAGAATCATATATTGATTAACTTAACCTATTTATGTATATGGTCATAAGGGTTGAATTAACCATTCAACAAAATGAGCACATGCTAAAGACACTATGTGAAAAAAGATGCACAAAAAACACAAATTTATAATAATAATAATACCAAAATCGTTATTGACAAAATGGCCAGTTTACACGACCTTTCATCCATTTAGACTCAAATTACGCATTTTGAACCTAAGTCCGTGGCTTGAGGGCTACTTTGCTTTTCAAAGCTCAGTGGACTTAAAAGGCTAAAACAATAAGCATACGTACTGGTATGCTGATTTAACTCAGTAGCCTTAAATCTCCCGAGTCCGAACATCCGAATGACAAATTCAAACAGCTCTGGTCAGTGAATCCTTTCTATAATTCTTGACAACTGAACTGTGTTTGGATAGCAGCTTTAACTTTCTATGTAAAACCTCGATTGTGAATGGTGAGAATTGAGAAAGGAGGGAGGGGCAAGCACACCTTCTAGGCTGTGGATTAAATATGCCTCTGTTCATACCGTAAACCATACAAAAACGTGTATCCTCTTTAAAGTTGAAACAAAATCTAAATATTTAAATCTACCCAAGCTGTTATGTTAAACCGATTCTTATTTATTAAATTATGCTAACGTTTTCTGCCTATTTGTTAGCTCTCATATGTCAACTGGAATAGATTTGTAAGCTCTCATATGTCAACTGGAATATATTTGTAAGCTCTCAAATGTCAACTGGAATATATTTGTAAGCTATCATATGTCAACTGCAATAGATTTGTAAGCTCTGAAATGTCAACTGGAATAGATTTGTTAGCTCTCAAATGTCAACTGGAATATATTTCAGGAGAATGCGACTATCCGGTCATTACATGTTTCTTAATAAAGCTTGTCTGGGAATTGTACTGACGATTATCATGCGTGATTTCTTTGATCTTGCTATGCTGGACAGGATTGAAGAAAACAAGCTGTAGTCATTTTTATCTGTAACTCAACGGTATAACAATGACAGTATAACAAGTTGGGTTAGGAGTTGGCAATACGAGTGCACACAATTACATTCAGATGGCTCTAAAGTAATCAGACATTCTGTTCATATTTCTATTTTGCACATGACATTATTTCTATTTGAAGGCGTACGTTGAATGTCCACTCTCATAGAACACCCCCCCCCCCCCTCCCTTTTCCCCGGTCACAATCTTGACATAATATATTTAATGCGCTAAGAAACCTGGAGGAACAGAAAGAGACGCTTAAATTTTTTATTTTTTTTAAATTAAGCGTGGCTCGACCTCATCGCCTCGGGTTTTCCCCACTTAGCTCGATCTCTCTCGGCAGATGGGTACCCCCATTTGTCGAGAGCCACGAAACAACGCACGAACTCCGTAGCTCCAGTGATGAACCCAGGGATCTCCGGAAATAAAATTGATATCATGGACCGACCGTCGTAGCTCGAACTCGAACCCCGACCGTCTGAAAACGAGGTAAACGGATTGACCACTTCGCCACAGAGACCCCCAAACGATGCTAAGAAAGTGGCAGCCCTACGAGATATGCGAGATGTGAACGGAGTGTCACATAGAAGTTCCTGACATGCGGCAATGAAGGCAGACAGGACAGCCTCAGACATGTCTGGAATACCCATACATTCACCCTCGCGGTACATTTGTATTTATACTTTGCGTTCTGTGTGGACTGTTTAGACGTCCTGATGTGGTGTGTTTTCTATGGAGGTGCATGGAGAAGCGTTTGTTTGGCTACTGTGTCTTAATCAAAAGAAACAGCTCACAATATGACCTTGCAGGTGATTCCATTTCTCCAGAATGCTATGTTTCTAATTACTATTTGTTTATGTTGTACACATTATATATGACACCAAGATTTATTCATTGCTATTTAGATCTGATCCTGTCAGATGGAAAGACCGCGTGTGCAGTCTGTACCCTATGCCACTCACGATCACAAGCGACCACATAGACGTATCTTATTGAAGAACATTAACAATATCATGAATAATTAATCAGACTTGAGGAGACTGGTGGAAGCCAATGAATAATTGCAGCAAATCTACTTGTCAAAATGAAACAACCTTAGTTTACAGACATCGTATAGACAAATGAGAGTGGAGAACTGTGAAACTTGTCATCATTTAAAGAAAATAGGACGAGACAACAAACAAACAAATGAGAAGACACTGGGCTGTTGATCCGATTGGGATAGACAAGATTGAAACAAGGTAATTAATGAAAAGCACAGGGGACATGAGAATTTGGAAGTCTATCATTGCCTTTGGACATCCGACATGTCATGCTGAGAGGAAGATGTAGCAGAAGAAGAATAAGCGAAGAAGACGAAGAACAATAACAACAACACCAAGAACTCTTTTTCTTAAAAGAGGAAGAAAAAGCGATAAAAACATATAGAAGAAGAACATTAAAAAAATATGCAAAAGAAGATGCAAATGAAGAAAAGAAATAAGAATTTTAAAAACGAGGACATCGTTGAATAATGAAAAGAATAAGAATAAGAAAGCCATCAGTTCTAAGAGAGCTAATTTAAGACGTGATGTAACGGCACTAATGTAAATCTATATAGGGAGTGGACTGAAAAAACAGAATTGCGGCAAATGCTATTTCAATATTGGCCAATTTGGGGACTATTGTCCCATTACATAAATCCCTTGGTTTGCTTGCGTGTTTGTTTGAAAACACAAAATTGTTCACTAAATTGACCACCACAAACTCAAACTGAGCACTGCCAAATTGAGCACCATCAAAGACATCTTGAAAACAAGACGTGGATTTGGTGCTTTGGATTTCTGGTTTACATCCAAATAAGACGTGTCTCGCTTTCGGTTTGTGTAATTATACTGAAAACTCAACTTAACTTAACGTTTTTTATACTGGGTTAGAAAGCTCTACAGAGACTGTATACGATGTTTATTTCACTCCACGGATACCGAAAACACTACGAGCATCCAATCTATTTTTGAATGCATTAACTGACTATGCTTCCACTATATCCTGCGGCAATGCATTCCAAGAGTTCACCACTCTCTTATTAAAAATATATTTCCTAATATCTAATCTAGACCAATCTTTAAACAATTTGTAACCGTGCCCTCTTGTTCTTGTAGCCGGTTGTACTTTTAAAAATATGGTTTAGTCTGATGTATCCTTTCCATTTATTAATTTATACACCTGGAATTCTTCTTTTTTCTAGACATTCAAGACCCGTTTTTTACTTTCCTTATAACTATAATTCTGAAACCCCGCGATCATTTGTGTAGCTCTACTTTGTACCCTTACCAGCATGTTTATATCCACTCTATCATATGGACTCCACACCTGAACACAGTACTCTAATTTAGGTCACACTAATGGTGTATAATAACTTGACTATTACTTCCTTGCTTTTATGTGAAATGTTTCTTTTTATCATGCCCAACATAGCATTAGCCTTTTTCACTGCCACCTGGATTTGCTCCCGCCCCTTTCATGTATGATCTATTATAACTCCTAGGTCTCTTTCCTTTTTTATTGTCTTATTGTTCTCTCCCATCCTGCAATTATAATCATTATTCGATCTTCCCATGTCATCCACATTACACTTTACATTTTTCTACATTAAACTCCACCTTGCCAGCTCACAGACCATTTTTGAATCGTATCTAAATCCGATCTCAATAGATCCACCTCTTCCGGAGAAGAGACACTGCCGCATAATTTTGTGTCATCCACGAACTTTGCAATTATGGATCTGATATCAATGTCCAAATCATTTATATATATTAAGGAACAAATTTGGTCCAAACACCGATCCCTGGGGCACACCACTTATTACATCACACCAGCCAGAGTAATCCCTATTTATGCCCAATCTCTGGCTTCTGCCCGTGAACTAATTTTCTATCAAACTGGCAACTTCACCACCTATTCCATGTAATTTCAACTTTCGAAACAATCGTTGATGAGGTACTCTATCAAAGGTCTTTGCAAAATCCAGATAGATAACATCTACCAGCTCTCACACCATCTAACATTTTGGTAACCTCCTCCATGAATTCTAATAGTTTGGTTAAACACGATCTTTCTTTAGTAAACCCATGCTGACTATTTTTGATTAAATTGAACTTGTCCAAGTGCAGTACTATGTTGCCCTTAATAATGAACTCTAAAATTTTGCAGAGTATGCTCGTCAAACTCACTGGTCTATAATTAGTCTTTTTAAACAAGGGGATCGCACCTGTGTTTGTTTCTCTTAAATTCCTGAACGTACAGAGAAATTTGAATTGTTTACTACACTGTTCTTGTTGCTGGAGTAGGCGTGTGGGAAATGGGTGCCGAGAAGACAACCACAAATTCGAAAAAATGTAAAACGAAATAGGGACAAGAAAAATGTTAGCTCCCATTGTAAGCTAGCAGCTTCGGAAGGGAGGAAGAAATGTGCAGGGTGCTGTTGGGAACGGGGGGGGGGGGGGGCGGGGGTGCTTGGGTTGAGGGGTGAGGAGGATATGATGGACGGGGGGAATGGAGGTTGGATGGCTGGCATGCAAGTGGTGCAGGAAGGCAGGCGGAAATCATGAAATTTTTAAGCTGCTGTTGTTCCTTTAATAGTTTACAGTTAGACTGACGGGCGATCTTCTGCACGGGTTTTACTAGCAGTGGCAAAATATGCAGACGATTTATAAAACATAACGGCCATAGGAGTAACAGGCTCAGCAGATTCAATCTTCATAATGATTTCAAGCCGAGGCCTTCTCACTTGTGAATATTAATGTCAATATAACTCCTCTCTCTCTCTCTCTCTCTTTCTCGTACGCTTTCATACTCACTTTCTCTCTCACTCTCACTCTCTCTCTCTCTATCTATGTGTCTATCTCTATCTGTCTCTAGCACTTACTGGTGGCAGCTGTATCACAGATTTAAGGCGTTCGCCTCTCAAAAATCAAACGAAAAAAAAACACACGAGACCGTGGCTGTTGGAATTCCGCGAGTCAACCCTTGGTCTCAGGGGAAGTAAGATTGTATGAATACTCCTATTGGAGACGGCGATAATGTACTCTTGAGATATTGTGTTCACTTTGTGTATGTAAAAGGAACCTATGACCGTAGAAAATCGAAAAGAGCGTGCTGCTAGCCGTTGTTTGGACACACATTTTCGGAACTAATGAAATCCTACGCAAAGGGGGGGGGGGGGGGAGTATGTGGTTGGGGGGGGGGAGGGGCGATGGAAATAAAAAGGGGGTTTGGGGGTGCTTATTTGAGAGAAATTCGAGAAATAAAAATATATTCAACATGTACTATCCCTAGTCATATTCACAGACATGTCTTGCCACTGGACCACTGTAGCTCAGGACGAGAAGCGCACAACTTTCTCACTTAAATGTAATTAAAGCACAGGTCACGGGACACACCTTATAAACTCTCTGTCCTCATCCTGCCACCATCGCTTGCGCTGGACAGCTGCTATTTGTTGTATTTTTTGTAAGCATTTACTTGTATTACGCTTGTGCAGTGTCCAATGCTTTTCATATTTAATGCTGTAATTATTTATATACAGTTCTGGATTAACACATACACACAATATATATGCTTGTAGCACCAGTATAACAGGGACACCAATACAATTTGAAATGTTCTACAAAACATTCTTTTTCACAGTTAAGATATACGTGGAAGGCACCATGATCATTTCATTGCTTAGGGCAACTAAACGCCTTAATCCGCCCTTGTTTATATAGATATGAATTATTCAGCCTGTTACTGTGAATATTACCAGTAATGAATACACATGATCTATAACAAGAAAGACAAATATTCAGAAAGCCTATCACAGCAGTTGCACCCAACAATAACAAATGCAAATGTGATTTATAGGGTCCGAGAATTGACTATGAATTAGTGTTTTGCTTAAAACATTAGTTTCCCAAGCTAGGATGGTGGATCTATGTCTCCCAAATGATCTTCTCTCTTTTCTCCTACTGTACTTCCCCACTCTGTTCTTCATCTCTGACCTCTCTCACATGTGTCCCATCTATCCCTAACCTTATTCGACACGATTCTCTCACTATATCCTCCTACTCTGTTCTCCCAGTGTGTCGTGTCACTGTCCTCCCACCATGTCCGTTAATTATGCCTTCCTGCTCTGCCTCTCCACTATATTCTTCAACGTTGTCCTGCCACGCTGCCTTCCAAATTAATCGCACTATTCTTTGATAACACTATGTCTTCCCACTCTCTCTTTCCATTCAATAACCTCATTCTGTTCTCTGATTCTTTCCTCCCACTCTCTCTTTCCATTCAATCACCTCATTCTGTTCTCTGATTCTTTCCTCCCACTCTATCTTCCCATTCTAGCCTTCCTTTATGTCCTTACACTGTCTCCTCCAATTGTATCCTTCCATTCTGTCCTTATACTGTCTCCTTCCACACTGCCCTCAACACTGCCCATATCACGCATATCCACACATCGCAATCAACAATCGGCTCGACACTACATCCAGCGCAGATGAGGTCGAGAAAGCAATCAGTCTAATGTCAAGCAGAAAAGCCGATATTCGTGATGAGATTTACAAACTATGATGTCACATGCTGCTCCGTGAGATACATGTCTATTTCGCTCAACATAGGATGAATAACATATAACGGTAAGTGAGCGATACCACCATTGTCCACGTGTACAAGCGCAAGAGCAATTGTTAATTGTGTGATAACCACATGTGATTCTCTCTCCCTTGTCAGTAAATGGAATACTTATGGCCTCATGCTATTATGCTTGTCCTCCCACAGTGCCTCACGCTATTATGTCCCTCTTCCCACAGTGTCTCACACTATGTCTCGCCTCTATCTATTATGTCTGCCCTCCTACAGTGCCTCATGCTATTATCTCTGTTCTCTCATAGTGCCTCAAGCTATTATGTCTGTCCTGCCACAGTGCCTCATGCTTTGTGTCTGTCTTCCCACAGTGCCTCACACTATGTCTCGCCTCCCAGAGTTTCTCATTCTATGGTGGCTGTCCTGACACAGTATGTGTCCTGCAATTATGTGTCCCTTCCAACAGTATATATCGTCTATTATGTCTCTCCTGTAACTGGTACTGCCCTTCATCTGTTATATCTTTCCTCCCATAAATTGCCATTTCCTTATTCTACTCTCTCTCTCTCTCTCTCTCTCTCTATCTCTCTCCTTCCATCTTAAGCTCCGCCTTCTACCACTGTTTTCTCACCACTCTATCGTCACAGTGGTATTTGCTATCAATCCTTACTTATTTATTTCTCGCTCAGACTCCAACTATTCTTTTTTTCTTCTTTCTTTCTTTTTTTCTTTCATGTATTTTCTTCCTTACAAAAACTTCCCAGAATCAATTTCCTGACACTTATTCAAATTGTCATTGAAAGAAGTTACCCGAAGTCTCTGAACTGCTCAATAATGCAGGAAGGAATGAACACGCTTACTCTCTCAGAATGTGGTCAGGCTTGGTTATGAAAGATCTGACCAAAACGTTTGTTAAAAGTAAATAATTACTGCCATTGTGTGGGTTGTGCTGAAACTGTTGATACTGAATTAGCCAGTAAACGCGAGAAACATTGATGAGATTACAACGTTCACAACCAGCTTTTCGTATTTCATTTAAGAAAATTGGTGGAAAGTGCTATGCACGCTGTAAACGTCTTCTACTTTAAAAAGCCACTTCTGGACACTGTTTATTTCATGCTCTATGTCCGACACACAATGTCCTATGCCTGTTTATTTCATGCTCTATGTCCTACACGCAATGTCCTATGCCTGTTTATTTCATGCTCTATGTCCTACACGCAATGTCTTATGCCTGTTTATTTCATGCTCTATGTCCTACACGCAATGTCCAATGCCTGTTTATTTCATGCTCCATGTCCTACACACAATGTCCTATGCCTGTTTATTTTGGAGTTATTTTACAAAAACACCATATGCTATGCATTGTTTCTTTGACGCTTTATTGAACAGTCTGTTTGCAGGTGAACCTCGTAGACATGAAGTGGGACATGACACTGACGCCAGACTTCCCTCCCACGATTGTTTTCTAACGCTTTATGTGTCCGACGTAGGCCTTGGTCAGACATTGCTGCTGATCTGATTATAACCCGCTGGGGTATATGTGTCATCCGGTTCCTGTCAGACTCTATTTTGTTTATGTGATCATAGCCACGTATGTGTCTAATGACGTAGTCTTGAAACTGTTCTGTTCTGCTCCTAAGAATCAACTGCACTGCACCCCAGGCATATCCATGGGTGATTAGTGTCTCTTATTAAAATAACGAAGGATGTGGATACTGTATGTTCTTGAAGCACGCTGGTTGTACACATCCCTGCGTCGTCCCCTTCTGTCACCTCTTTCGTTGGCTTGAACCCCTAGTGTGACTAGAACAGTAGATCCACACCAGTCTTGAAACTGTCGTTCGTCAACTGTCATATGCTTTCGTTGTTCGTGTCATCATAGCCTTGTACGGCGCATGTGTAATGATGTATGGCATGGCAGTGTTGAACTGTATCATGCATGACCACACAAACACTTTTTTTACGCTATCATAGCCATGTACGACATGTGTGTAATTAAAAATGACAAAAGCCAAGTGCGAATCAATTTATTATCCCACTACCAGATACGTACATCGTAGAATGATTTTTTATTTGTATGCTTCTAAACGGAAGCTTGTTGTGCAAAAAATACAACCAAAGCAAAAACAACAACAACAACACAGTAACATTATATTTTGGAAAATGTAGGTGTTTCATATATGCTTTCACACAAGTCGAACGTCCTAAAAAAAGGTAAAGAAAGTAAGAAAGCAGACTTAACGTCTGATAGGGAGTGAAGTGTTAAGAGACTACGGTATACTAAACCACAGCTTGTGTGGTGGGGTGGCCAGAACCTTAGCACGCTGAGTTAAATTCTCTAGTCGTGAGCCAGGAACAATTTACAGCTTTGATGACCGGAGCGTGCTTGTAGCGGGAATTCATTCAATTAACATTTCCCGTGTAAAGTACATGTTCTACCACTGTGCTAATCAGACACTCATTTATCTGTGTGTTGATTTGCATTGGTTTTTTTCCCCATTCTAATTCTCAACAGTTTGATACATGATGCATGCTACTTCAGTAACATTTTCCCGTTCTAATTCTGAACAGTTTGATGCATGCTACTTCAGTAACACTTTCCCGTTCTAATTCTGAACAGTTTGATGCATGCTACTTCAGTAACATTTTTCTTTAAATAAATATAAATATTGCACAGGATTTTAAAGTGCCAAAATAAATGAGTCTATGAGCCTCCTCAACTTCTCAGTGAATTAGTTAATGTTTCATAACTAAAGAAAAAACATCGACTATAATACATGATACAATACACGTTCTTACCTGTACGGGGTTGGGGTTGTCGTTAATTCCACTCGTTTTTGAGTTTGGCACTCGACGAATTTCTTTGAAGGCGGGTTTCATTGTCTCTCCCCACATACCGAGGCGCTCTTAGAAGGTAAACCGGGCTAAAGTACAATGCGAGGATCTTCAGTAAGCTCACCTATATTGTGATCACAGTGACAGTCACCACTGCGCAGTTAGCCAGACTGTCGCAAAGCTGTTTGTTTCCAAGGAGAACTGTTTAGAAGTTACGTGGGTCTTGACCAGTTTGTTTCACCTGACCCGCACTAATGTAGTCTGATCAGTATGTTTCACCTGACACTGACTAATATAGTCTGACCAGTATGTTTCACCTGACCCTGACTAATGTAGTCTGATCAGTATGTTTCACCTGACCCTGACTAATGTAGTCTGATCAGTATGTTTCACCTGACACTGACTAATATAGTCGGACCAGTATGTTTCACCTGACACTGACTAATATAGTATTATCAGTATATTTTGCCTGCCGGAGCGTTTCTCTTTCCTCTCCCCAGCCCCTCCATGTTAAAATACATCGCAGCTCATGCCATTGTAACCCTGCTATTTCAAACATGTCGAAAGTCTGATGAGTGTCCGTTGTGATCGTGTGGGTTTAAAAGAAGATTCCATACATACATGAGCCCATATACATGAATAAACACTCGCTTTTTTCGTGGATCAAAAGAATAGATTGAAAGAGCAGCTGAAGAATAGAAGCTTTCCTAACCATTAATTCATCGTGTCTGCACGATTGGTTTAACTGCATCCATTCTTATTTGTACAACGTACAACCATTGACCATTTCGCACCTGAGTTCGTAACTATTTCTGTTCACCTAATCGACCAGAGCAGAGTCCTCAAACTCACGGCCGGCTCCTGATATCTTGTCTTGTGATCCGCCACGTTATTGTAGTTTTATCAAGTGATTATAAATAGTATACACGCTCATGACACCGTATTGTTGGCTGAAAGGAAACACGAGTTGCAGAAACTCGTGAAAACAGTAGAATAAAGAATAGCAATTGGACATTGACAATTACAAAAACTATGAAAATAGCAGCACACGTGAAGTCCGCAATAAACACTACAGTACACGGTGAGATACCAAAACAAGTAAACAAATACGTGTACCTATGACAATTGTAACAATTTATAGTACAGGTGAAAGTAAAGTTCAGAAATGAACGACAATGGGCACACACACATTTACCAAAATGGGAAACCCATTGACATAGAAGCAAATAACAAACACACTAAAAATGAGAGTCAGCCGATGTTGTTATATATGCATCATTAGGACACCGGACCGAAAGGTGGACGATGAGCAAGTAGTTAGAGGAGTGAATATGACCGTTTGAACTGTGATTTAAAGGTTGACGTCTGACAGCGTACGAAGAAGAAGAAGAAGAAAAGAAGAACCGTGATTTTATAGAGCAATGTGCATATAGAGAGACATAATGCTGAGAACAATACTGAAGGGAAGGGTTTAGGGCAGACGGATAAGAGGATGATATCACTTATAAGTGGGAGAGCAACATCGAGAAATGAACTAACATCAGTCTATTGGAGTAGGCTCTCAAGGAACGAGACAGAGGACATGGGAGGTAGATTGCAGCCAACCTTCTATGCAGAGACGGGACATGACATCGTCATCAGTTTGGACAAGAATACATAATTGTATCTACAACAATAGATGTATTGTATATTTTAAACAGAATCATGGCCAGGCGAGAGAAGAGACATAGGTTAAGTGTGAGTTTACTTACTGTGCAAAACAGATTGAAGAAAGAAGTAAACACCAATTTTAAATAAAAAGAAAGACCACAACAGAAAGTCTTCAGAGCAGTACGATAAATGTTTTTGTTATTTATTTAAGTCTCAATGTTTAACAGGTTTTCGTCAAGTTCTGGCTTCTGTTGTCAATCATAACACGTGCACGTTATTTACGAAGATGTTAATATAATTAAGCTTTTCATTGCTGCTTTTTCCTTTGCTGAGTCCTTGGTAAAAAAAACTATTTCAACGAATCGTGTTGTGTTGTAGCGGAAATATCACTTCCTAGTTGTTGGACAGTCGTTTTAGCATTGTTTTTTATTGAGGGTATTATCATAACTGTTACAAGTGAATAATGACGATTGACACTATTACCGTGCTACAATTCTTAGTTACTAGCTTGAACTAAAACTATTTATAAACACGGATCGAGTCACGAAAATTTTGCTCAATATTATAAAAGTACTCTAGAATAGCGTGATATAAAAAGAGGAGGCACGTGGATGCAGAAACAATTGCTAGCAGAAACTGTAAAGTTTACATTTTTTAACATAACTTAAGGTTGGCATTCAGTACTTAATTTGTCTTCAATCAATAACTGTGATATAAGTGTATAATGATCGTCTTCACTGGAACACGATGTTTAGATGGACACAACTGTGTCGTTAGAATAATGAGAAAGATCACATTTATGAAGTTCAAACAAACATTTGTCAAACACTGAAATGTCTTATCCCACATTCATAACAAAGAGAAGAGTGGTACCCCAAATCACGTATTAGGTTACGGGGAAGTAGATGCAGAAAAAGACAAAGATTTACTGAGGTACGGCCCGATGACCGACCAAAAAGTACTTAATGCGACCTTCCAACTGATTTTCAGTTTGAGACCCCTCGAAGTCTGATGCATTGCCCTGACCCTGGCAAGTTTCTCAGCTATTCTCGTCACAACCCACGCCTTCAAGCGTGAGTGTGCCGTAGTTGTTCAACTGCTAAAATCCCTCAGCCGAGAATCGATTATTGCCTGTCAATAAGACATAGAACCCAACAAAGACGTGAAGAAAGAAGATGGTCCAAACATACTGTAAAACAAAAAGGCAAACAAAGAGTGTTGTGCGTGGGTACAGCAATTAATTTTTTTAACACGCTGCTTCACAACCATTGCTGTGAGAGTGCTCGTAACATCTTTGTTGTAGGCTTCGTGTAATGACACTGGTACAGAGAAGGACATACGGGGGTGGTGAGATGTCATCCGGAGTAGTGGCACTTTGCTTGAGCTACAATGAGATACGATATAGGGAAACAAGGTTTAACAAGTTCATGGAGGAATAAGATATAACAAGTTTATAGTGGAACACTATATAACAAGTTTATGGGGGATAAAGGTTATAATAAATTTATGATGGAATAAGGCACATAAGTTTAAAGTGGAATACGGTATACCAATTTTATTGTGGGACAAGGAATAACATGTTTAGGATAAACTAGGTATACTAAGTTTTGCTAGAATAAAGTATACTGGAGGGCACAAGCCCACATTCTTCAGCACGCACTGCATGTGAGGACAGCTGCTGCAATCGGCTATTTAACGGCCCATTTCAAGAGCCAAACAACAAAAACAACCATGTTTATAATGAGGCGAGCTATAAGAGATGTATGGTAGAAGAGGTGTATGGTAGAAGAGGTGTATGGTAGAAGAGGTGTATGGTAGAAGAGGTGCATGGTAGAAGAATGTATACCAAGTTTATGGTGGAAAAGGGTATAATTGGTTTATGGTGAAATAAGGTACACACGTTTAAAATGAAACAGGGTATAGCATGTTTATGGTAGAACTAGGTATAACAAGTTTTCTGTGGTCTCGTAGCACACATTGCTGTCGGCGATGAAGTGTTGGGAGATTGCACTGTATTGGATCTCAGCATTTCTGTAAGGTTAAGTGACCACTTCCCTCCCTGGTTGGCTTGACTTTTCTAACTGAGACAAATAATCATTTCCGGCTGGGAACACTTGAACGTTGGGTGACCATTGCGCGAGCTCGGTCCTTTTCAGAGACGAGAGCTCCAACCGATGAACCACTGGTAGGTTCAATAAGATATATCTGCGAATTTATTTAAAATACTGGTTTTTAACACATATCATCCCGGTATCCAGACAAGTTCGTTGCCTGCATCCACTTAATTCAAATCTATGCGGCGCATTGTGCATTCTCCTCTCTTCTGATCCTATGGTATACTTCGTCTCTGCGTGTCAAGAAAACATAATTCCTTGTGATCTCTTCTTTAGATTCTATATAATGGATAGCACAAAAATCGTCAGACTCTTCCAGGGTTTAGATAAATATTACTGATGCAAAAAGCGTGTCCTGTCTGTATCCAAGAGCCATATATTGGCAATGAGAGAATAGACATAAAAATACCCTTCTTTACAATTCGTACACAGGGTTAGTAGTTTCCGGTCACGCTAAGTGCTTCAGAAACTACAGTCTGAAGAGCACGTCAATGATTGGCTTAAAGGTGATCCAATAGCAAGACCTGGTTAAGTAATGTAGAGTTAGAGATGACATTGTACTCAACGTTTTTAGGTCAAGTAGTCATTTCCTTTCTCACTAATTTTCCTTTACAATTAACCAAAGCCTTTTCAGCTCCCTGAGGAGTAAAGGTGTTCATCAATACATGTTAGGCTATTACGCAGTCACCTGTCTATTTCTGTTGATTATTTTGTGCCTTAACTGTCCTACAGAATATGGTAAAAAGTAACCCGTAGCATTACTGCCGTAGCGGGGTAAGGTGTTAGCGATCTCACATTTCAAAGGCTCGGCTATATGAAGGCGGTAGCCATCTCCTCTCCCTCGTCGGTTTTACTTCCCGAACTGAACCAGTATCCTTTTAAGGCTGGGATCGTTGCGGTCTGAAAAAAATAGATGCTAAGTCAGCTCGCTAACCACTGCGCTACGCAGTCAGCTTTATACCCTCAATAACTTAGTAAGTCGATATTCATTTACAGAAGAGTAGACTGAAACATGTCTAGACATTACTGAACTAGCCACCATTGCCGTTGGAATCCAGCTGCTCTAACTACTCTACCAGTCAGACGCTTTAGTGCAATCTCCTAGAAATTAAATAAGGTCAATGGAAGCAGTGACACCACGTAACTTTTTTAATCAAGAAGGTCGTATGACGGTACAAATAGTGTAGAGGTCCGAACAGCATTCTTCACAGTTGAACACCATCTTGGTTTGTTACTGTTGTTGTAGAACAGTTTCATCAAACACACATTACAACTTTATAGTACGTTTATCAGAACCGGTGTTGGTAAATTCTAACAGATAAAAGTAATAATTATAATTTATAAACTAATACGTTTACCCTGCAGATAACGTAAACTTTTCTGGACGTGTAGATAGAAACATGTTGAAGATGAGAAAACACACAGAATAAAAATTCTCGTTTTTTTGGGAACATTTAACATGTTATTACGGTGTGTATGTGTTTGTTTGTACTGCGGCCATGTTCTTGTATAATGCTAGGTTTGCTGTGATGGTGACACAGAGGCTGAATGCTGTTAGGTTTGCTGTGAGGGTGGCACGGAGGCTGAATGCTGTTAGGTTTGCTGTGAGGGTGGCACGGAGGCTGAATGCTGTTAGGTTTGCTGTGATGGTGACACGGAGGCTGCATGCTGTTAGGTTTGCTGTGATGGTGACACATAGGCTGAATGCTGTTAGGTTTACTGTGAGGGTGACATGGAGGCTGAATGCTGTTAGGTTTACTGTGAGGGTGACATTGAGGCTGAATGCTGTTAGGTTTACTGTGAGGGTGGCATGGAGGCTGAATGCTGTTAGGTTTACTGTGAGGGTGGCATGGAGGCTGAATGCTGTTAGGTTTACTGTGAGGGTGGCATGGAGGCTGAATGCTGTTAGGTTTGCTGTGAGGGTGGCATGGAGGCTAAATGCTGTTAGGTTTACTGTGAGGGTGACATGGAGGCTGAATGCTGTTAGGTTTACTGTGAGGGTGACATTGAGGCTGAATGCTGTTAGGTTTACTGTGAGGGTGACATGGAGGCTGAATGCTGTTAGGTTTGCTGTGAGGGTGACATGGAGGCTGAATGCTGTTAGGTTTACTGTGAGGGTGACATGGAGGCTGAATGCTGTTAGGTTTGCTGTGAGGGTGGCATGGAGGCTAAATGCTGTTAGGTTTACTGTGAGGGTGACATGGAGGCTGAATGCTGTTAGGTTTACTGTGAGGGTGACATGGAGGCTGAATGCTGTTAGGTTTGCTGTGAGGGTGGCATGGGGGCTAAATGCTGTTAGGTTTACTGTGAGGGTGACATGGAGGCTGAATGCTGTTAGGTTTACTGTGACGGTGGCACGGAGGCTGCATGCTGTTAGGTTTGCTGTGATGGTGGCATGGAGGCTGAATGCTGTTAGGTTTGCTGTGATGGTGGCACAGAGGCTGTATGCTGTTAGGTTTGCTGTGAGGGTGGCACGAGGCTGAATGCTGTTAGGTATGCAGTGAGGGTGGCATGGAGGCTGTATGCTGTTAAGTTTCTGTGAGGGTCTCATGGAGGCTGAATGCTGTTAGGTTTGCTGTGAGGGTGGCACAGAGGCTGAATGCTGTTAGGTTTGCTGTGACTGTGGCACAGAGGCTGAATGCTGTTAGGTTTGCTGTGAGGGTGGCACGGAGGCTGTATGCTGTTAAGTTTGCTGTCAGGGTGGCACACACGATGTATGCTGTTAGCATACATAAACAAACATGAAGAATTTATATTTGTTGCTGATAGATGTCTCTCATCTCAGTCAGTGACGTACAGAATAAAACCACAAGTTTCGTTTATAATTTTTAAATGGAATACAAGTAAACGATACGTGAAACAAAATTCCCAGTAACACAATTTCCTAGATGAGAAACATATAACATCATATAATTGATGTCTTGCAGTTAGGTTGGAAGTAGCTAACACGCTTGCTGAAGAAAGATTCAATGATCCCCTCTCACAGAACACAGTGTAGAATACGCATATAAACACAATGCACATGTATAACTGTTAGAGTCATTGATGTAGATATGTGATGACAAATTAGTATGAATAATAGTCAGAAAAACGACGTTTCTATCATATCAACGAGTAAGTGAAACAAGAAAACATCCACTTTCGTGGCTTAGATTAAATGGGATACGAGAACAACTTTCTTGTATAGTAATATATGCATGCACCAGGTTAATATACTTTCTTTCCAAACTGGCCACAACAGAATGATACACCACCTGTACAACAAATTCAAGATAGGTACCACTAGTATATGTTACTGCGGTCTGGCCAGCATTATAGCAGCATATTCACCCAGCACATAGATCTGAGGAGAGGGATGTGGCCCATGCCCACTCCCCTAGAGGTGGACTAGATCGGTATCGGGACTATTAAATAGCATACCAAAGTGCATCGGATAATCCGGAGTCCCAATCTAAATGTGCAATGATCGTAGAAGAAGAAGGATTGACATGTACATATTCAGTTGTATCATCTGGACAAGTTCTTGGAGTCGAAAGAGGTGTAGACATTTCTATTTCCGGCGGTTGAGACGGAATCATGGTATAGAATGTGTCTGTAACGGTGCTGAAATAGGATGATGATCTATCTACATGTGAACGTGAGCTGAATTTGAATAGGGTAACACTCTACGTTTGTAAGGAATTGGAATAGACTGAAGTGAAACTCAACTTTTGAAAAGATGTGAAATGGAAGTGAGGGGGCTTTATGGGGCTAGACGGAAAAATAGGGTTTTTAATAAATTTGAAATATATTGAAGGGATTGACGGGCAAACTACATTGTGAGCTTAGTTTATATTCACACAGAGGATAAATTACACATTTTTAAACACTAAAGATGGCCAAATATAGTGACAAACATTAGCACAGATAAGATCGCTCTCATTGAAATTGAATCTGATGACACTCCCCTCCTGTGGAAAAACAAAAACGAGAAAGAGCTTTGGGGGTCTGTGGCTATTTTTATCTGCGACACTCGGAGGCAAGTCCTAGAGAAACATGAGCAGCATTGATCGGATATCGATTTTTTAGGGTTGGTGACACGCCCAGCCCAGTAGCATATAAATATTGGACAGCTGATATTAGCGTCTCCTTTCGTTTGCTCGTGTGGGTGTACGTGACAGTGAACGTAGGTTCTTGAGTGTACAAACTATTTTTAGTGGGGGTTGTTGCCAAGTGTTAGATGTTTCTCCATTACCGTTTAGCAATCTCTACATGTTGTCATGTCACTAGGCGACAAACCGAGATTTTAATGTTAATCTTGCATTTGCTGAGGGATGCAGGGACGCAAACGGATATGACGTATGCGCCGTTTCTTCGTGAATAATCGGATGGGATGAGAAGTAGATTATTAAAAAAAGATAATATAATATGTAGATAGTAATCACATAAATTCATCATAGTGTTACAAGTGCCCGAAACGGGAGAAAAAATAGTAGCACTGTAAAATGTCAAGCATATTGTAATATGTAAATAGAAATAGTTTGGCATGGGACCAAATACCTGGCACTGTAGAAACTTTAATTCACACAAAAAACTTCAACAGATTTAGATTGGTCAACCTTTGGTAACTTGGCTTCCATTCGTTGCAGACTTGTGCTTCAAAGAGAGCTAAACAGTTATATATATATATATATATATATATATATATATATATATATATATATATATACATATATATATACATATATTTATATATATATATATATATATATATAAACATATATTTATATATATATTTATATATATATATATATATATATATATATATATATATATATAAAAGCTGAAGGTCTACAGTTCCCTAATGTTTTTCTCCCTAACCCTGATCTACGTGTGTGAGAGGTGGTCTGTCTACGCTGGTGACTTCAAGAAGTTAAATCACTTCTACGTGCCGTGTCTCGGACGCATTCTGCGTGTTCGCTGGCAAAACTATTTCACACATAATAGTCTTTTCCATAGCCAACATGCTTGGCATTAGTGTCTTTTACAGACAGCCAAACTGTGAACTGTTGGCCACCATGCTCGAATGGCAAGAAAAAGACTCCAAAAGTGGCTTTTGTATAGTGAGCTGAGTAAAATAAGACAAGGTAAATATATATATACATGTTTGTGTCCCGAGTTACCTCCAGTCGGCTCGACTAATAGACTTGCCACCGATCCAGGGTAACTCGGGATAAGAGTGAGATTGATGATCAGCGCATATTCTTCTTCACAGTAATCCAAATACGGCGTACATCACATTATTAAGATAAGACCATCTGATGTGGTCCTCATCGCTTCGCCATGGGCAATAACTTATATTTATATATATATATATATGCACACACATATGTGTGTATATATGTACATATGTGTGTAAATATGTGTGTATATATATATATTTAAATTCACATTTACATGCAGGGGGGCACTACTTACTTTGCCATGAACGACGAAACCCCGTCAAATAAACAAATTACTATCAAGCAAGGCGAGAACTTGATCACAGGTAAGAAAGCCGCAAACGCCTTTGTCGATCACTATGCCAGAGCAAACCACATCGAGGTCCCTGCAGATAAGCATACAGACATTAGCGAAGAGCTAAAGGGGCACGAAAACATAAATACGGCTCCTGAAGAGCACATGATGGCCAAACTAACAATGCGCGAAATGGAAGAGGCTATGAGAACACTAAAGAGAAGGAAATCTCCCGGAAAAGACGGGATAACAAACGAAATGCTGATGGGGCTGGGCCAAACAGCGAAGGAAAAACTACTATCAGTCCTGAACCAAAGCTGGAAAAGGGGTATTGTACCCCAGGCATGGAAAGATGCAATACTGGTACCAGTACCAAAAACAGGAAAGGACAAAACAGATCCGAATGGATACAGGCCCATAAGCCTACTGAGCTGTGTCGGCAAGCTGATGGAACGGATGATAAACACCAGACTGATGTGGCATCTGGAAGAAAAACGAATACTAATTCCACAGCAAGCCGGCTTTAGACAGCACAGATCCACTGAGGACCAGGTCATCCTCATAGCCCAGGAGATAGAAGATGCCTACCAGGCACAGAAACACACAGTAGCTGTTTGGGTGGATCTGGAAAAGGCATTTGACAAAGTCTGGAAGGATGGACTTAGAGTCAAGCTAAGAAGAAGTGATGTTTGTGGGAAGATGTACAAGTGGATCAACCACTACCTCAAACAAAGAACGGCCAGAGTCCAAGTACAAGGGCAGATGAGCAAAAAGGTGACACTCGAGCAGGGAGTACCCCAAGGGGGAGTACTGTCACCCACACTCTTCCTGGTATATATAAACGATATTACAGAGAATATACCAAGAAGAGTCCATAGCTCAATGTTTGCAGACGATCTGGCTATGTGGACCTCTGAAAAGAATCTCACCATAGCAAGAAATCGGATGCAAACGGCCCTAACATCGCTGGAAGAGTGGGCGAACTCATGGCTGGTCAAAATAAACGAGGAGAAAACCACGTGCACAATATTCTCGCTCTCATTAAAACCCCAAAGTACCAAATTAAGCCTAAATGGCAAAATCCTGCAGCCAAACGACAACCCAACCTATCTGGGAGTCACATTTGATCGGCGCATGACATGGAAAAGTCAGATTGAGAGAAACCGAATGAAAGCCAGAGAAAGAATGGCGATCATGAGGAAACTTGCTGGCACAAGCTGGGGAGCAGACGAAGGCATACTAAAGAAACTGTACACTGGAAGAGTGAGACCAGTTCTCGAGTATGGCATCGCGGCATGGACAACAGCAGCGAAGGCGAACTTCGATAAAGTTAACAAACTTCAAAACCAAGCCATGAGAATCATAACAGGTGGCATGAAGTCAACGCCAATTGTAGAACTTGAAAAGATTACAAAACTGCAATCCATGACCGACAGAAGAGACTGCAGAGCCCAGCTGCAGTCAGAGAAACTCCGAAGACTGACGGACCATCCAATGTACCAGAGGCTAAACAATTTGGGAACTGGGAAACTAAAGCGGAGAAACTTTGCAGAAATAGCCAAAGCAAAGATGCACGAAGATCCCATAAACGCACTAACAACACCAAAACCCATCACTACTGTACGAAAACCTACTTGGAGGCAGGATATATTTCCAGAGGTGGTAGAAAATATACCAGGTATTGCAAACAAAAACTGCCAGACCGAAAAAGAAAGGAGAGACACTACCTTAAGCTTCATAACGAAAAGCTACCCAAGCATGGACTGGACCCATGCATACACCGACGGTTCTGTAACAAACACTACACAGAACGGAGGGGCAGGAGCATTCCTGAACCTACCAAATGGCAGAAAAATAACACTGTCATTCGCTACTGGTAAGTACACGAGCAATTTCAGAGCAGAGGCAGAGGCACTGAGGGCGGCAGTGGAAGAAATGGTAACACACAGTGAAAATGAGAGCCATATAGTCCTGCTGACAGATGCTCTCGAAGTAGTCACAGCGCTAAAAAGCCAGAAAAACACTGAGCTTAATGACTTAAGAGCAGCACTCTGCAAACTGTGCCAACAGTCCGCACCAAAAAGGGTAGTGGTACAGTGGGTTCCGTCACACTGCAACATCCAAGGCAACGAGGAGGCAGACAGACTGGCAAAAGAAGGTGCAAGGCTACCACAAATAGATACCAGTATGACGTACGAAGAGTCAAAACGGCTTATCAAAGCCAGGTACATGTCCAAATGGGAAACCGAACATACTGGTTACACCAAAAACGATGCCTATTACCAGTTGAACCGAAGAGAGCAGGTCGTTGTCTTCAGACTTCGCACTGGCCACAACAGACTGAGGTACCACCTCTTCAACAAATTGAAGATAGGGTGTACCGACGAATGCCCGTGCGGTACTGGTAAAATGACCACTGAACATCTGCTGCAGAACTGCCCGACATACGAGGATCAGAGAGAGCAGATGTGGCCATTGCCAGTGGAACTGCAAGACAAGCTCTATGGTAGTGGCGAGAGTCTCAGGATGACCGCCGCTTTTTTCGAGAAAATAATGGTTACTGTCTGACTGTGTACGAAGAAGAAGAAGAAACACTAAAGATGGCCAAATATAGTGACAAACATTAGCACAGATAAGATCGCTCTCATTGAAATTGAATCTGATGACACTCCCCTCCTGTGGAAAAACAAAAACGAGAAAGAGCTTTGGGGGTCTGTGGCTATTTTTATCTGCGACACTCGGAGGCAAGTCCTAGAGAAACATGAGCAGCATTGATCGGATATCGATTTTTTAGGGTTGGTGACACGCCCAGCCCAGTAGCATATAAATATTGGACAGCTGATATTAGCGTCTCCTTTCGTTTGCTCGTGTGGGTGTACGTGACAGTGAACGTAGGTTCTTGAGTGTACAAACTATTTTTAGTGGGGGTTGTTGCCAAGTGTTAGATGTTTCTCCATTACCGTTTAGCAATCTCTACATGTTGTCATGTCACTAGGCGACAAACCGAGATTTTAATGTTAATCTTGCATTTGCTGAGGGATGCAGGGACGCAAACGGATATGACGTATGCGCCGTTTCTTCGTGAATAATCGGATGGGATGAGAAGTAGATTATTAAAAAAAGATAATATAATATGTAGATAGTAATCACATAAATTCATCATAGTGTTACAAGTGCCCGAAACGGGAGAAAAAATAGTAGCACTGTAAAATGTCAAGCATATTGTAATATGTAAATAGAAATAGTTTGGCATGGGACCAAATACCTGGCACTGTAGAAACTTTAATTCACACAAAAAACTTCAACAGATTTAGATTGGTCAACCTTTGGTAACTTGGCTTCCATTCGTTGCAGACTGTTGCTTCAAAGAGAGCTAAACAGTTATATATATATATATATATATATATATATATATATATATATATATATATATATATACATATATATATACATATATTTATATATATATATATATATATATATATAAACATATATTTATATATATATTTATATATATATATATATATATATATATATATATATATATATATATATATATATATATATATATATATAAAAGCTGAAGGTCTACAGTTCCCTAATTTTTTTCTCCCTAACCCTGATCTACGTGTGTGAGAGGTGGTCTGTCTACGCTGGTGACTTCAAGAAGTTAAATCACTTCTACGTGCCGTGTCTCGGACGCATTCTGCGTGTTCGCTGGCAAAACTATTTCACACATAATAGTCTTTTCCATAGCCAACATGCTTGGCATTAGTGTCTTTTACAGACAGCCAAACTGTGAACTGTTGGCCACCATGCTCGAATGGCAAGAAAAAGACTCCAAAAGTGGCTTTTGTATAGTGAGCTGAGTAAAATAAGACAAGGTAAATATATATATACATGTTTGTGTCCCGAGTTACCTCCAGTCGGCTCGACTAATAGACTTGCCACCGATCCAGGGTAACTCGGGATAAGAGTGAGATTGATGATCAGCGCATATTCTTCTTCACAGTAATCCAAATACGGCGTACATCACATTATTAAGATAAGACCATCTGATGTGGTCCTCATCGCTTCGCCATGGGCAATAACTTATATTTATATATATATATATATGCACACACATATGTGTGTATATATGTACATATGTGTGTAAATATGTGTGTATATATATATATTTAAATTCACATTTACATGCAGGGGGGCACTACTTACTTTGCCATGAACGACGAAACCCCGTCAAATAAACAAATTACTATCAAGCAAGGCGAGAACTTGATCACAGGTAAGAAAGCCGCAAACGCCTTTGTCGATCACTATGCCAGAGCAAACCACATCGAGGTCCCTGCAGATAAGCATACAGACATTAGCGAAGAGCTAAAGGGGCACGAAAACATAAATACGGCTCCTGAAGAGCACATGATGGCCAAACTAACAATGCGCGAAATGGAAGAGGCTATGAGAACACTAAAGAGAAGGAAATCTCCCGGAAAAGACGGGATAACAAACGAAATGCTGATGGGGCTGGGCCAAACAGCGAAGGAAAAACTACTATCAGTCCTGAACCAAAGCTGGAAAAGGGGTATTGTACCCCAGGCATGGAAAGATGCAATACTGGTACCAGTACCAAAAACAGGAAAGGACAAAACAGATCCGAATGGATACAGGCCCATAAGCCTACTGAGCTGTGTCGGCAAGCTGATGGAACGGATGATAAACACCAGACTGATGTGGCATCTGGAAGAAAAACGAATACTAATTCCACAGCAAGCCGGCTTTAGACAGCACAGATCCACTGAGGACCAGGTCATCCTCATAGCCCAGGAGATAGAAGATGCCTACCAGGCACAGAAACACACAGTAGCTGTTTGGGTGGATCTGGAAAAGGCATTTGACAAAGTCTGGAAGGATGGACTTAGAGTCAAGCTAAGAAGAAGTGATGTTTGTGGGAAGATGTACAAGTGGATCAACCACTACCTCAAACAAAGAACGGCCAGAGTCCAAGTACAAGGGCAGATGAGCAAAAAGGTGACACTCGAGCAGGGAGTACCCCAAGGGGGAGTACTGTCACCCACACTCTTCCTGGTATATATAAACGATATTACAGAGAATATACCAAGAAGAGTCCATAGCTCAATGTTTGCAGACGATCTGGCTATGTGGACCTCTGAAAAGAATCTCACCATAGCAAGAAATCGGATGCAAACGGCCCTAACATCGCTGGAAGAGTGGGCGAACTCATGGCTGGTCAAAATAAACGAGGAGAAAACCACGTGCACAATATTCTCGCTCTCATTAAAACCCCAAAGTACCAAATTAAGCCTAAATGGCAAAATCCTGCAGCCAAACGACAACCCAACCTATCTGGGAGTCACATTTGATCGGCGCATGACATGGAAAAGTCAGATTGAGAGAAACCGAATGAAAGCCAGAGAAAGAATGGCGATCATGAGGAAACTTGCTGGCACAAGCTGGGGAGCAGACGAAGGCATACTAAAGAAACTGTACACTGGAAGAGTGAGACCAGTTCTCGAGTATGGCATCGCGGCATGGACAACAGCAGCGAAGGCGAACTTCGATAAAGTTAACAAACTTCAAAACCAAGCCATGAGAATCATAACAGGTGGCATGAAGTCAACGCCAATTGTAGAACTTGAAAAGATTACAAAACTGCAATCCATGACCGACAGAAGAGACTGCAGAGCCCAGCTGCAGTCAGAGAAACTCCGAAGACTGACGGACCATCCAATGTACCAGAGGCTAAACAATTTGGGAACTGGGAAACTAAAGCGGAGAAACTTTGCAGAAATAGCCAAAGCAAAGATGCACGAAGATCCCATAAACGCACTAACAACACCAAAACCCATCACTACTGTACGAAAACCTACTTGGAGGCAGGATATATTTCCAGAGGTGGTAGAAAATATACCAGGTATTGCAAACAAAAACTGCCAGACCGAAAAAGAAAGGAGAGACACTACCTTAAGCTTCATAACGAAAAGCTACCCAAGCATGGACTGGACCCATGCATACACCGACGGTTCTGTAACAAACACTACACAGAACGGAGGGGCAGGAGCATTCCTGAACCTACCAAATGGCAGAAAAATAACACTGTCATTCGCTACTGGTAAGTACACGAGCAATTTCAGAGCAGAGGCAGAGGCACTGAGGGCGGCAGTGGAAGAAATGGTAACACACAGTGAAAATGAGAGCCATATAGTCCTGCTGACAGATGCTCTCGAAGTAGTCACAGCGCTAAAAAGCCAGAAAAACACTGAGCTTAATGACTTAAGAGCAGCACTCTGCAAACTGTGCCAACAGTCCGCACCAAAAAGGGTAGTGGTACAGTGGGTTCCGTCACACTGCAACATCCAAGGCAACGAGGAGGCAGACAGACTGGCAAAAGAAGGTGCAAGGCTACCACAAATAGATACCAGTATGACGTACGAAGAGTCAAAACGGCTTATCAAAGCCAGGTACATGTCCAAATGGGAAACCGAACATACTGGTTACACCAAAAACGATGCCTATTACCAGTTGAACCGAAGAGAGCAGGTCGTTGTCTTCAGACTTCGCACTGGCCACAACAGACTGAGGTACCACCTCTTCAACAAATTGAAGATAGGGTGTACCGACGAATGCCCGTGCGGTACTGGTAAAATGACCACTGAACATCTGCTGCAGAACTGCCCGACATACGAGGATCAGAGAGAGCAGATGTGGCCATTGCCAGTGGAACTGCAAGACAAGCTCTATGGTAGTGGCGAGAGTCTCAGGATGACCGCCGCTTTTTTCGAGAAAATAATGGTTACTGTCTGACTGTGTACGAAGAAGATGAAGAAACACTAAAGATGGCCAAATATAGTGACAAACATTAGCACAGATAAGATCGCTCTCATTGAAATTGAATCTGATGACACTCCCCTCCTGTGGAAAAACAAAAACGAGAAAGAGCTTTGGGGGTCTGTGGCTATTTTTATCTGCGACACTCGGAGGCAAGTCCTAGAGAAACATGAGCAGCATTGATCGGATATCGATTTTTTAGGGTTGGTGACACGCCCAGCCCAGTAGCATATAAATATTGGACAGCTGATATTAGCGTCTCCTTTCGTTTGCTCGTGTGGGTGTACGTGACAGTGAACGTAGGTTCTTGAGTGTACAAACTATTTTTAGTGGGGGTTGTTGCCAAGTGTTAGATGTTTCTCCATTACCGTTTAGCAATCTCTACATGTTGTCATGTCACTAGGCGACAAACCGAGATTTTAATGTTAATCTTGCATTTGCTGAGGGATGCAGGGACGCAAACGGATATGACGTATGCGCCGTTTCTTCGTGAATAATCGGATGGGATGAGAAGTAGATTATTAAAAAAAGATAATATAATATGTAGATAGTAATCACATAAATTCATCATAGTGTTACAAGTGCCCGAAACGGGAGAAAAAATAGTAGCACTGTAAAATGTCAAGCATATTGTAATATGTAAATAGAAATAGTTTGGCATGGGACCAAATACCTGGCACTGTAGAAACTTTAATTCACACAAAAAACTTCAACAGATTTAGATTGGTCAACCTTTGGTAACTTGGCTTCCATTCGTTGCAGACTGTTGCTTCAAAGAGAGCTAAACAGTTATATATATATATATATATATATATATATATATATATATATATATATATATATACATATATATATACATATATTTATATATATATATATATATATATATATAAACATATATTTATATATATATTTATATATATATATATATATATATATATATATATATATATATATATATATATATATATATATATATATATAAAAGCTGAAGGTCTACAGTTCCCTAATTTTTTTCTCCCTAACCCTGATCTACGTGTGTGAGAGGTGGTCTGTCTACGCTGGTGACTTCAAGAAGTTAAATCACTTCTACGTGCCGTGTCTCGGACGCATTCTGCGTGTTCGCTGGCAAAACTATTTCACACATAATAGTCTTTTCCATAGCCAACATGCTTGGCATTAGTGTCTTTTACAGACAGCCAAACTGTGAACTGTTGGCCACCATGCTCGAATGGCAAGAAAAAGACTCCAAAAGTGGCTTTTGTATAGTGAGCTGAGTAAAATAAGACAAGGTAAATATATATATACATGTTTGTGTCCCGAGTTACCTCCAGTCGGCTCGACTAATAGACTTGCCACCGATCCAGGGTAACTCGGGATAAGAGTGAGATTGATGATCAGCGCATATTCTTCTTCACAGTAATCCAAATACGGCGTACATCACATTATTAAGATAAGACCATCTGATGTGGTCCTCATCGCTTCGCCATGGGCAATAACTTATATTTATATATATATATATATGCACACACATATGTGTGTATATATGTACATATGTGTGTAAATATGTGTGTATATATATATATTTAAATTCACATTTACATGCAGGGGGACACTACTTACTTTGTATCTCTTCGTCTACCACGTGGAGTCAAGTTTTGCCAGTAAGAGCGACAGAAAATTATAACCACTATCATCCTGTTTGCCTAGTTGCAGTGTAGTGTCTTATGTCTCTTATTGTAGGATGTCTTATGGTGTATCATTGTGTTGAATTAGTATCTTCTTCTGGTTTTGGATTCTTGGATCTTAGCTTCTCATGCCTACCGTGGTAGCCCATCTTCTTTTATTTTTCAAATATGTCCATCAGCGAATTTGAGAATGATTCAATAAAGTCTGCAATATCTGGACTTTGAAATGTTGTCAAATTGTCTAATGACCTATTCTCTTCTTGTTACTCTGACTACATTTGAGTTCTCATTTCTGTGGTTTGGAGCTTATTTCTTATATGCTGAGAAATCCTCTATATAAGGCACGATAACCTTTACCAGTTGCGGATCTTCTGTTATTTAGCCGATGTGTCAGTATTTTTCAACATATCACCATCCTGGTCCTAACACAATCACCAAAGTTGGACAAGTGGTTGCATCTCGTTGAGGAAAATATCAGACTCCCAAAACCAGGTACACAAACAGCTGCTTGCACCTCCTTCTTCAGAAGCGTAGCTTGGCCCAATGAAGTGTTCCTTCAGCTTCGGGTAAGAGTAAGAAATAAGGTGCCAGATCGGGGTTGTACGATGGGTGCGGTAAAATGTTGTCAAGCTTGGGACTCTCAAATGCAGCCATTCTTTGTTGACTCGAGTGGGGGCGAGCAATGTTGTGCTGAAGAATTGCGTGCTTGCCCACACGAACACGTAGCACTTATGCTAGAAATTTCTGCAAAGTTTTAACATATCGATTTGACGCATTACCGTGCAATAAAAAATGCGAGGTGAACTAGGCCCTCACAGTCCATAAAGATGGTAATCAAGGCGACGATCTTTAGTTTTCTTGGGTTAGGTAAGTTCTTATGCCTGTACTCAACAGGCTGGCGTTTATTTTCTAGGTCATAATTATGTGCCCATAGCTCGTCGCCAAGGATAATTCGGCCGATAAAAGAATCGTCTGCCTGTTCATATCGCGTCAGAAGTTGCTGATATACCTGATGTTCGCGTTGCTTTATATCCGGTGTCGCATATGCGAGGGACCCATCTGGCACACACGTCCTTATACCCAAGTTGGGAAAGGATAATGTCATGGACTCGCTCAAACGAAATCATAAGCATTACAATAATGTCTTTCTGCTTGACATGACAATTGGATAGAATCAGTTCGGCCATGCGAGAGAAGTGTTGTACATCAACAGCTGTGGTTAGTCGTCTACTAAGTACCTTGTCATGCACATTCGCTGTGGCTGAATTGTAAACTTTAATAGTTACTGACATCCACACAGGCAGTCATTTTTCGATGCAAGTCAATTGGCACACAACCTTCTGCCGTCATGAATTCAACCAACACACGGTGCGCTTCAACCGAATTTCCACGAATAAGGCCATTTTACTGTCTGCTGAGCGCATGCTTCACGTTTATTGTCACTTCATTATAAATTATTTTTACACTGGTGTCACGTGACCCGGAGCACTGTTGTCATAGTGATGGTGTTAGGGGTAACACTTTGCAAATTGCAAATCGCATATATATATATATATATATATATATATATATATATATATATATATATATATACCTGTGTAAATGTACTTGTGTAAATATTTACTAGCAGATAAACTATTCAATATGAAAGAAATATAAGCAGTTTTGTTATTATTAACAATGCTTGTTGTCATGTAGAAGATAACATATTCTAAATTTGGGTAACAAATAAAGAAATTAACCTTTGAGAAGGAAAAAGAATTACAAACAATACACTCGCTGAACTTCTTTCAAATTTGGATCAATGGTAGTCTGATATTTTGGAAATGGTTTTGTTCACAGCAATGGGCATGGCAACTAGTGGAAAGATTCGAGAGGAAACAATTATGGTCGAAATATGGGGTAAACAAATTTAATCGAAATTGAAATAGTAGAAAATTTGCATTAAGGATGCAGCTGCTATTTTAAGTAAAATGTGCTTGCCAAACTTGTATTCTCAGAAACTAAATTAGCCATGGCGCAATTTGCATTCGTAAAATGTTAGTATTTTATTGGACACTAAATACATTGTAGGCAAATGAAACAAATACACGTAACCATCTATTCAATGGAAAGAATTTGTGAAATAACGAAGAAAATGCTAAAAATACAATATGTGAGGCTATTAAAAGACTTATTTTCAAACTAGATTAAGCATATATACAATATCAAATTTAACAGAAACTGGAAATTTACATTTTAGTGTAGGGAAAACATCTTCACCCAATGTGACTAATTATGTAATCGTAATCATTGGAAGTGCATATTAGGTATCGAAAAGAGTTATGGAATCAACGGTGCTATTTGAATTCATCAAATATAGCTCTTTTATTCGATGCTAAACCAACTGTAGACAAATGAAGCAAATACTTCCTGGCATATATTTAATGGTCGGAATTTAATGAAATTTTAGTGAGAAATACAATAAATGCCAACATGTTACAGGTGGCCCCATCCAAAATACCTATTTCAAAAATATGAGTACACATGTATAATCATCATCATCATCATCATCATCAGTCCCGTAACGTAGGAGGTGTTGAGGCACCCTTTTTTGCAGTTTGTCGAACCAGTTCCCGCCATACGTCTCTTTTTTTTTCACCTTCCTCTCACACGCTTCCCAGGCACAGTGCCTTGCAGGACGGTATTGGTCAGCCACACCGATCGTGATATTCGTCTATACCATGTCAATGTTCGTGGTTTTACTATAGTCAATAAGTCTTTATATTGACCTAACTTCTTCCTAACAATCTCAGGAACACTCTCGTTTGTAACGCGATCCAAATATGAAATGTCAAGAATTATTCGCAAGCATCTCATTTCCATTGCGCAAATGTTACGTTCTAGGGCAGCCGTCAGAGTACAAGTCTCACACGCTTAATGGTATACACAGGTGACCATTGTATACATTAAAGTCACCTTCGATTTAAGGCTAATGTTCTTGTCTTTCCAGATTATTCGCTGTCTTGTCACGGCGACTGTAGCCATCGCTGTTTTTGACTGGATCTCCGCTCCAGACGCCTCAACATTAATTTCTGCTCCTAGATATTTGAACCGCGTAAAACTTTCCAGAGGTTCACTTTTGACCATAATCGTGTTTAAAATACCCTCTGGGGCGTTGACCATGATCTTACTCTTCCATACACTGATTTCCATCCCACATTTTCTGGGCAGCATTGTCCAGGTTTGCGACTAGCTTTGGACATGTATCATATTTAATAGAAACTAAACATTTACATTTCAAAATTTGAAATGAGATCAAAACAACCCACACATCCCATTAATTATGCAAACTGAATCATTTGATGTTCTATTTATGTATCGAAAAAATATATTGATATAATTTCTTTCTAAACGTTGATGTCACGACATGGTGAAGTATCTGTTAGAGATTCGAATGTGTTTTGTTTTTTTGGTTTGTTTACGCTGAAGATATCCATAGATTATATTATCCATGGTTAGACATTCGTTTTCGCGGAAAAAAGACTAATTTTATTAACTGTTTGTCCTTACGACGTGTTAGTGGTGATTTAGAATGCTTCTCTGAAACTTGTTTTCTTTGAAATGGCAAGGCTACGTTTATATCTCAAGGAATAAGTGGAATTCTTTTAATGAGAACAACTTCAGAATTATGTAAATTAATATGTGTTGCCTCAAGTTATTTTGCAATAGTGTAACTTTTGGTCGCGTGCCAATAAAAGCCTTTTTGATCATATCATTTCCTCAGTAACATAATTACAGCACATAATTTTTAGCTTTTGCGAAGTAATTTTTGTTGGTGTTAGGCTGCTTAAGAATTTCCCTGAGGATGTTGACTGATCTGTATAATCTTCGTTTACAACGGTATCCTAACTTGTCTGGAACCTTTCTTGTCCAGGTGTTCGATCTACACGATGTTATTCAATTCAAGATGTGCTTCTTTTGTTACGACCATAATGATCTTTCGTTCTAAAATAAATACAAACAGTCCCTATACTGAACTGCTTTCAAATTTGGGACAATGGTAGATTGATATTTTGGAAATGGTTTTTCTGTCAGCAATGAGTTAAGTGAAATAAGGGAAAACAATCGAGAGAAAACAATTATGGTCGATACATTTGACAAACCAATCTAATCGAAATGGATATAGGAGAAAATTAGCAAGGATGTATACCACAGAGTATGGATAATGATATTTGTTTTCAATCGTCTAAGTGTTGACAGAGTGACTTCCGTTTTAATTAAATTTTAAAGAGTAAGCTTTGCGCACTGTCCGGTCCTGATCTACTTTGGTAAGTGTCAATACGTTTAGTCGAGACTATTGGAAATAGCACAGTTTGCAAATCGTTATTGTTGTAGGGTTTACTCCTACCCACCAGACTCTGGTAGGAATTAAATTAATTTGTAAATGTTGTTGACCATATAGTGGCTAACCGACTGCTATTTTAGATTTTCATATGCCATCTGTTCTTTTGGGTGCATAGCATGTGCACGGGTCCACCATGTTTATCTTCTGTCTCCTAAACAAAGGAAAGAATCTCGTTTTGAATGTAACATCTACAGGCCCATACCATTATTGTCTGTCCCCAGTAATGACTTTGTCAACACACTTCTCTTCCGCATCCGTCCTCAATAGGGTGGTTTCACTGTCTGTCGTTCCACAATCGATGCCACTGTTGCTCTTTGCCTAACCATCTGGATATACTCAGAATTCAACCGCTCCCTTCGCACCGCTTACGTAAACCTCGTTGCCGCATTCGACTCCGAATGCAGATTGATTTAAAACAAGTGAGTGATCTTATTACACTGCAGTGACCAATCCAGCAGATACACTGCAGTGACCAATCCAGCAGATACACTGCAGTGACCAATCCAGCAGATACACTGCAGTGACCAATCCAGCAGATACACTGCAGTGACCAATCCAGCAGATACACTGCAGTGACCAATCCAGCAGATACACTGCAGTGACCAATCCAGCAGTTACACTGCAGTGACCAATCCAGCAGATACACTGCAACACTGGGGCAATAGTCTGTATGGATGACAATCTCCTCGACAGCTAATCTACGTGATGTGGTGTCCGGAAGGGATGTGCCCTAACTTGGCTATTGTTCTGCCACGCCATGGACTGGATCCTCGATCAACACAATCCAGGATTTACCATCGGTTAGCTGTGTGTGACCGACCTCAATTCTGCAGATGACATAGTCATACCAGGCTCGAAAGCTCAGACGCTAATATAACCTCTAGATCACCTAGAGTACCTTGTATCTACATTAAGCCCCTAGATGCCATAGGCATAAATCAAGATACACAACGTTGGCTCTAATCCCACATCGACAGAAATGATTGTTGATGGCAGCCCTGTCAACTCCACTGAGGATTTCGTTTATTTATACATCAAACAAAACTCCGACGCACCAAGGCACCCTGATTTCATTCGAATAATCGGTTTGACTTCCACGTCTATCAACGCTCTGCATCGAGTCTGGAACCAGCAGAGGAGTTTATCTGAAAACAAAGTTACGTACTTACCAAACATTGAGGTTCCAAAACCTGGACTATTCAGAGCGATCAGAAGCGCACTGAATCATCCCCAGGCTAAGCCTGAGGCACTTTCTTGAGAGCCACTTGTATGACCAGGTTTCAAACGACGAAGTCACCCAATCGACAAGCTTCCAAGTGCATTCACCATGCTAAACCTCGATGTTTGGCCCTATTTTGACATGTGACCCGTCGTGTGGTGAAGGTCTCCCCCTGTCAGCTTTTCAATCAGGCCTTGGGCATCAGGAATAGGCATGTCCCTGGCTATTATGTGCCTGTCCCTGCTGCTGTCTATACACCGCCCGTTTAGGTCAAAACGGAAAGACCTAATCGTTATTGGATGCAGCTGAACTCAGCCATTCATCGTGGTCATGGATGGTTATTGCGACGGACACAATATGACACTATTAACGTCCAAAAAAAAAACAGTTAGTGTCACTTATTTTTAAAAATGTATGTGCTCTTGGCTTGACATGTGTAGGTGAGCCCAGGATTTTCCTCTGCATGCTGGACATTTTGTTTTCTGGGTCATAATGGTGAACCCAAGTCTCATCTACTGTCACTATTGTCTGCAATATGTTTTTCGACCGACATATGTTGAGCAACTGGCCACAGCATTCAACTCTCGTTTGCTTCTGTTCACATGTCAGCAGTCGCGGGACCCAGCGGGCACACACTTTTGTCATGTTCAGTCGGTTGTGTAAAACTCTAAAAACTGTACTTTCATTCAGTTTTTGCTGACCTAGATATCTCTGCAATTGTCATTTCCCTATCCTGGTCAAAGATTTTCTTCAGTCTTGCAGCATTTTCATTGCTGCACTCTGAGGATGGTCATCCTGATCTTGGAAGATCAACACATTAAACTGCCTACACCAGTTTGTATTTTTACAGAAGCATGCGAAGGACAGAATTCGTCAAACACTGTTTCCATCTCCCTGTGTATTTATGTAGGTGTTTTTCCATGCAACATCAAGAATTTTATCACAGTTCTGGCCTCTGATTTCTAAATTCTTCTGACAAACCGTTAGAGTAGCAGATCGGGTGAATAATGTGTGTTGCGTCCTGCACCATACCGGTAAACCTATCGAGGAGCGAAAATCATCCTTCTCAAGTCGTACAATTTGAATGAGCGACTTAGTTGCCTAATTTCAACTTTCTTCTCCTACTCCTTCACAGTCAGGATAAAGACTTATGACAAGCCCCTTGTATTTATATAAATACTAAAAAAGTATATGTACAGTCACGAAAGCGTGTACATGAGTCATTGAATATTAATCCACAACTACTAATTTTGTATCTATCAGTGCTTTTGTTTCTGTTGTGTCTGCGGGTAGCAATATAATTCAAAATGTTATGGCCTTTTTTTGTCTTGACAGACGGTCATTAAGCTAGGCTGTTGTAGAGACGGCGGTGGATCCATCTGTTCTAGAGGGACATCGACTTTCATTGCTTATTTTGCCGATTCTAGATATACAGGGACGACAGAAGTTTAAACAGGAAGAGTTCGATTGGTGTTGTGTAGGCTTCTTTATTTTGTGTCGATTGTCTTCCATCTTTGTCAACTAACTCTGATGCCCGTTCTCAATGTCGCTTCCCATGTAGCTCTATCCTCTTCAATCTCCTCTCTGGTATTTGAATGATCGTAAAATCGTTGTTCATGGATCTTTTGCAAAAGTTTTTGTATCTTAATTTAGACTTTCCTTGTGATCTGGTACCCGATATGAGTTCACCCAGAAGTAACTGCTTCGGAATGCGGGTATTTGACATTCGTTTTACGTGACCTAACCATCTCAGTCTCTTGTTGCTCAGAGTCGAGAAGAGGGAAGGTATCTTGTCGCGTTTCAGTATTTCCGAGTTGGTCACCTTGTCCTGCCATTTTATGTTTATTATATTGCAAAGCCATCGCATATTAACACTGTTTAACCTCTTCTCGTGTCTTGAATGTGTTGTCCATGTTTCCGCTCCATATAACAGTGTACCAAGTACGCATGCTTGATATATCATGATTTTTGTATTTAGTTAAGGCTTTCAGTTATTCCATGCCCTTTTATTCAGCCTGCCGAAAGTTGTTGCTGCTTGCCATATGCGTATATTGATCTCTTCATCGAGTGATAGTGTTGCTGTTACTGTGGAGCCCAAATATTTGAACACTTGAACTTCATCGAGCAGATCTTCACTTAGTGTAATTGTTTTTACTGTTGCGTTTCGAACTTTTTTTAGGACAATCGTTTTTTTCACGTTTAAAGTGAGTGAAAATATTTTGCAGGCATCAGACAGACAATTGACTAATGATTGTAGAGTGTCCTCATCGTGCGCCACCAGGGCTGCATCAGCATAAAACAATAGCTCTCTGATGAGATTTTCCGTTGTTTTGGATTTAGCCCTGAGCCTTGCCAGATTGAACATCCAACCATCAAACCCACTGCGGACAAAGACGTCACCAATCTCTTGTTTGAAAGCACAGCACAGCAAGGCTGCGAAGAAAATTCCGAATAGGATAGGAGCAAGAACGAAGCCCTGCTTCACCCCGCTTTTGACTTCGAAACTGTCGGATGTATTTCCATCAAACTGAATGGTGGCCTCCATGTCTTTGTGGAAGGAGACGATTAGTTTGAGCAATGTTGGTGAACAGCCAATAATTTCTAAAATCTTATATAGGGCTGGTCTACTCCCGTTGTCCAACGCCTTTGCAAGATCGACGAACGCAATGAACATGGGCTTATTTTACTCTCTGCATTTTTCCTGCACACATCAGCAACTCCAAAACAAAAACCATGGTGATCGCCAGAGATGAAAAGAGACACCAAATAACCCTGGGAACACGAGCACTCCGGTTAGCAACTTTAAATATCTAGGAGTGGTAATAGACAGCAGGTGAGGAATCACAGAGGAGTTAACTGCACGAAGGGCAGCAGCAGGTAGACTTTTCTATGCAATAAACAGAGGTTTCCTCAGTAAAAGAGAAATAAGCAGGAAAACAAAGATGGATGTATACCGCTCAAACTATGTGCCTGTCCTGACATATGGATGTGACAATGACCACAGCCCAAGAAAGGCAACTATAAACTTCAGAAATGAGGTTCCTTAGAAAGGCGGTTCAGGTGACGAAAAGGGACAAGATCCGTAACCAGACAATACGTAGCAATCTTGAAGTTCAACCCCTGCAGACACGAGTGGAGCAGTCCCAACTGCAGTGGTTTGGTCATGTCTGTAGAATGGAAGAAGATCGGATATCAAAGCGGTCATGGGAGATAAAAAGTCAAGGACGCAGACCCCCAGGACGTCCCAAAGTACGCTGGGAAGACAACATACGACATTCCCTGAGTGATAGAGGGCTGGATTGGAAAGAGGCCAAAAAAAAGACGGCAGATAGAGCAGTGTGGCGTTCTCTTTGGCAAACCTCTACACCTCACGGTAGAAGAGGAGCGACTAAGTAAGTAAGTATTTTTCCTGCAGCTGTCGCAGTGTAAAGATCATGTCTGTGGTGGATCGCTCCGCTCTGAATCGACATTGAGACTCGGACAGTACTCGTACAGCAAGCTTCTGAAGTCTCTTTAGAATGACACGAAGGAATGCTTTTCCTGTTATGTTCAGCAGGGATATTCCCCTAAAGTTGTCCCAGTGGTCTTTGTCTCCTTTGCTTTTGTAGAGTGTGACTATTCTTGCATTTCACATGTCTCGTGGTATATCTCCTTCCCTCTAGCATTTAGTTAACAGCCTGTAAAGTATCGGGAAAAGAACCTCTTTGTTTTCCTTGATAACTTCTGAAAGGATGTTGTAGTTTCTTGGAGCTTTTTTATTTGCCAAGCTATCGATTGATAGGACAGCTCTTTTTATGTAGGCATGACGTCAAGTTCAGGCATTACTGTGTATTTTGGCACTCTATCGACTAAGTTTGGGTGAATTAGACCTACTTGAGTGTAAAGGCTTGAGTAGTGTTCATATGTGAGTTACCAACACCAGTTTTCAGGTTAAAAACTGTCACAAAGTTGCATGGCGTCACCAAAGATCAGGGTATTGGCATCAACTTGACTACGTTCTTGTACGCAGGCCCCACTTAAACGCGGTTAAATTTACTCGCGTTTATCTCAGCTCTGACTGCGACACCGATCACCAATTAATTATTAGCAAAATGGAAGCTAATCCAAAACGCATATATCGCTCCAAAGAGCCATCTAGGGTCAAGATAAACACCATAGCTGTAAAAGCCGTTAAAGACGAATAAAAGAAAGAGGTGTTTCGTCAAAAACTCTGCGCTGACATAAATGAAGGCAACGATAGTGGCAGTGTTAACGACATTTGGAACGCACTAAAAGAAAAAAATTACAATAGCACAATTTGTGCATTCAGAGGGAGGAAAATATATAGAGAAGATTGGCTCAACATAAATGAAGAAAAAATGTTGCCACTTATTGAGAAGAAAAGGGAGGCTCTCATCCAGTTCAAGAAAAATCCGTCACAATACACAAAAGACAGTCTTTGCAAGGCCAAACTTAGTCCAAAGAGAATCCAGAAGATGTGTAAACGAGTACTGGTCCAATCTCTGCTCTACAAAACAAGAAGCTGCAGACTCAGGCAACATCAAACGAGTACTGGTCCAATCTCTGCTCCACAATACAACAAGCTGTAGACTCGGGTAACACCAAACGAGTACTGGTCCAATCTCTGCTCCACAATACAAGAAACCGCAGACATCAAATGAATAATGGTCCAATCTCTGCTCCACAAAACAAGAAGCTGCAGACATCAAACGAGTACTGGTCCAATCTCTGCTCCACAATACAAGAAGCTGCAGACTCTACAACATCAAAGCGATGTACGAACACTTAAAAACTGCACTGGGTCCAAAACGCTCCAAAATAGCCCCATTAAAGTCAAAATGTGGTGAAGCCATATAAGACAGACATTAGCAGCTACAGATGTATGGAGCACTACTCAGTTCAAAACAAGTGGTCTTTAAAAATTTAGTCAGCAGTTCTTCCGAAAAGGGATACATTTGATGCTAATCATGTTGAAGCTACAGAGATGACGCGGCGCTTCTACCCATTAAATGTATGTTTTATTGCTGTATACAAACACAACTTTTATGTATCGGACAGAAATGAAATATTTTGCCCTGCCATATTCATCTCAATATATTTTTTAGATTAAAGAAAAGATTTTCCTTATTGATGAAGTCAGAGAACCGAACGATTACAGTTGAAATTATATTTTGAATGGTAACAGAAAAGCACGAAGTACAAAATCCGAGTGTTGACGTAAATACACAACGAAATATCTAAGTACCAAACTCATCACAAATATATAAACACTGTTTTCGATGTAGCTTGTACTGAGGTCTTCCATCTTGGCGAAGTATATAATGTTGTCGTTTGAAGCGACTTGTCCCAAATTGAGTTAGCTCTTGGCGGTTCTTTGGTAGCCGGCTACAGTGGTTATTCTTACATCTCGAAGCCTACTTGTGAGGGTGGACCGGCGTCATTCTGGCTGTAGTGCACCATCATGTGGAATGACGATATATATATATATATATATATATATATATATATATACAGAGAGAGAAAGAGTGAGTCAGACAGGGAAACAGAGAGGAGGGGCAGAGGGGTGTTGGGGTGTGGACAATAAGAGACGGTCAAGGAAAACGTGAAATGACATCGACAAACTCAGCGGTAGTCATAGCGAGCATTAACGGCAATACGGCATGACGATCAGCACATTCCATCCTTTAAACACAGACTTTATAACAATTCATGATACTGGAAGTGACAAGGAAATTACAGTAGATTTGCTACGAAACAGTACCTTCCCTGAAATCATTGGGAAGTATCCCAGACGCAGTCTGACACTCACCGTCATCGCCACATATATTTGAGTGTAGCTGGCTGTGTTATTTTGGTCTCAGTGATAGAAGCAGTTCTTTGTGGATAGGTCAAGCACATTGACCTGGTCATGACTTTTGAACGAAGGTGGTTTATAGCCAACATCAACGCTGCGGAAGTATAAGGAAATGATAGCTGCGTCTGTTTATTATGTGTAACAGTTAGATGGCACAGGATAATTAAGAGTAAAGAGGAGAAATTATTTTTGTAAACCCCTGGGTGGTATCCCATTATCTATCGAGCAGCCGATAAGAAAGGTTGCTCATTTGTGTAAATTGGGTTACTCATTTTATTGTAGATTCAGGTTGATATCGTTGTTGTCCACAATCTGACTGTCAAAGTGATACGGGTTGGTATGCTGTCTCAAGTTCACAGTCTGGCTGTTAAAGTGAAGGTCGTTGGTATGCTGTCATAAGTTCACAATCTGACTGTCAAAGTGATGCGGGTTGATGGGCTGTCTTAAGTTCACAATTTGGCTGTTAAAATGATGTGGTTTGGTATGCTGTCTTAAGTTCACAATCTGACTGTTAAAGTGGTGCGGGTTGATGTGCTGTCTTAAGTTCACAATTTGGCTGTTAAAATGATGTGGTTTGGTATGCTGTCTTAAGTTCACAATCTGACTGTTAAAGTGGTGCGGGCTGATATGCTGTCTTAAGTTCACAATTTAGCTGTTAAAATGATGTGGGTTGGTATGCTGTCTTAAGTTCACAATCTGGCTGTTAAAATGATGTGGGTCGGTACGCTGTCTTAAGTTCACAATTTGGCTGTTAAAATGATGTGGGTTGGTATGCTGTCTTAAGTTCACAATCTGGCTGTTAAAATGATGTGGGTCGGTATGCTGTCTTAAGTTCACAATCTGACTGTTAAAGTGGTGCGGGTTGATATGCTGTCTTAAGTTCACAATTTGGCTGTTAAAATGATGTGGGTTGGTATGCTGTCTTAAGTTCACAATCTGACTGTTAAAGTGGTGCGGGTTGATATGCTGACGTAAGTTCACAATCTGGCTGTTAAAATAATGTGGGTTGGTATGCTGTCTTAAGTTCACAGTCTGGCTGTTAAAGTGGTGTGGGTTGGTATGTCATGTCTTAAGTTCACTATCTGGCTGTTAAGTTGTTTTATGGGCTGGTATATAATGTCTTGTCCACAATATATCTGGTTGTTAAAGTGTTGTATTGGTTGGCATACAATTCTGAAGTCCACAAGCTGTCTGTTAAAGTTGGTGTGTTGGGTTACCTTATTTTGAAAACAGTCGAGAAAAAGCTGGCAATGTTGATAAAATAAGTTGTTGTTCTTTGTTAATTCTTATTTTTTTAGTCATCCTTAATCTTAGACTTTCTTTTTTCCTGTCTTTAGTATTGTGTTAGCGTGTTATTTCTTATTGTTATGTTTCCTCTATTTCTTTCATTTTCCATGAGTGATCTTATTGACTATACCCTTTAATTCTTGGTCAAAATAACGCACGTTTATTTAACTTTTTAACTTTTCTTGGCGACCACTGTCTCTGTTAGTTCATGATCTGCTATACTCACATGCATGTTTGCTACACTTTGGTGACATGTACCTGTTTTAGTGTAGTTATGTGTTTAGTTTTGATATTCATTACGCTATCTAAAACCGTTGTACTTCATGTGTTTTCTTGGTTGTATGGACAAATAATAGTCAGTCTGTATTGTGACTTTTAATGGACGATTTATTGTCATTATTTCAACTGAATTTTAAATGTGGTCAGTTCTACTGTGATGATTGTATGTTTTATGTCCATTTAAAAATCTTTTATCATCGGTTTTGACGACATATAATAAGCACGAAATCACAACGTAGGACATGTTTAGGTATGTAATGCTATGGCCTTTTTCGTCTTTACAGAAGGTCAGTAAGCTAGTCTGTTGTAGAGATGGCGTTGGCAGCATCTGTCCTGGAGGGATATCGACTTTCGTGGCTGATTTTGTCGATTCTCGATTGACAGGAACGACAGCAGTGTAAACAACAAAAGTTCGATTGGTGTGGTGTAGGCTCCTTTCTACTGAGTTGTTTGTCTTCCATCTTTGCCATCAGAACTAGCTCTGATGCCTCAATGCCCGTTCTCAAGGTCGCACTCTATGTAGCTCTATCCTCTGCAGTCTCCTCTCAGGTATTTGGATTGCTCGTAAAATCGTTCATGGATCTTTTGCAAATGTCCTATTATCTTAATGTAGGCCTTCCTTGTGATAATGCAGTGCCAATCTACTTTTGGCATCTGCCTGTACTGAATCAACAAATGACACAAAAAAACATTCAACCAAAAGATACAGACCAAATAGAGCCAAAAATGATCAAACAATCGCATTGCAAATTTCTGTACACCTTCTCTCCAGTGTATTCAACCCATTTGTGTTCTTTCTTTGTGTTACAATTTGTTATACTGTGCCTACAACAAAAGGATCAATTTATATCAATGTTTACCAATTTCGTGAGATTTTTGTGTTCGATCGGTTTGACATTATCTGGTGGTGTGACTCAATTTTAAATACTGTAACATTTTTATATGTTCACATTTCTTCATTGTCTTTGTTGACTTTTGCCGCGACTGTTACCGTTCTATTTGATTCAATCATGGTTTATATTTTCACTTAATCTAAATATCGCTGTAATTTAAAACCATAAAATCAACTGGACACTCTGCCATCTATGCTTTTTTGACTGCAGTGAATGTATTTTACATGCACTCATTGCGCTGACATTAAATATGAATTAGGTTAGAGGGAAGGGAGGGGAGGGGGAGGGGACATACTGAAAAAAATTAATTACCGCCTGCTATTTAGTGGCACTGTGATCGTTAAAATAGTAACCCACAGACTGAAGGATTTAAAACATGAGTCGAGCAGGCACGAGTGTCACAGAAGTAGTGCGTGCAACCAACTAGCTGAGATAGACTGCGCGCCTATGATTCTACCTAGAGTGCAGGGATATCGATTGTGTATTACACGACCTATTTTGAGCAAAGTTTTATACTATGTCAATAAGACTGTGGCGGTTAGAGGTGTCTGCATCCGACAGGTTCAGTTAATCCGATCAGGTCATTTTGGACGAGAAGCTTGACTTAGAGACTCAGAGATCAAGGAGACTTAGAGAGTCAGAGCTCAGGGAGTCAGAGAGTTAGAGATCAGTGAAAATTATAGAGATCAGGGAGACAGAGAGAGTAAGAGATCAAGGATACTTAGAGACTCAGAGATCAAGGAGACAGAGACTCAGGGATCATGGAGACAGAGGGTCAGAGATCAGGGAAAATTATAGTCAGAAATCAGGGAGACTTAGAGACTCAGAGATCAAGGAGACAGAAAGTCAGAGATCAAGGAGACAGAGAGTCAGAGATCAGGGAAAATTATAGTCAGAAATCAGAGAGACTTAGAGACTCAGAGATCAAGGAGACAGAGACTCAGAGATCAAGGAGACAGAGAGTCAGAGGTCAAGGAGACAGAGAGAGATCAGGGAAAATTATAGAGTCAGAAATCAGGGAGACAGAGAGAGTCAGAGATCAGGAAGACTTAGAGACTCAGAGATCAAGGAGACTTAGAGACTCAGATATCAAAGAGACAGAGTGTTAGAGATCAGGGAGACAGAGTCAGAGATCAGGGAAAATTATGGTCAGAGATCAGGGAGACTTAGAGAGTCAAAGATCACAGAGACTTAGGGAGTCAGAGATCATGGAGACTTAGAGAGTCAAAGATCACAGAGACAGAGAGGCATAAATTGCTAATTTAATAGCCGAAAAAGCAACAAATTAAAAAATAAACAAATATTTCAGATAACAGCAATTCAAACTAGCTACACCACTAGACATTCTCTTAAATAATTCTCACAAGTAAGACACTAGATTATAGTTTCATGAACTAGAGATTCCAAATGTAGATTGTCGTAGTTACGGCCAAGCCACATGTCTCTGTGAAATTGAAATGAGATAGTCAAAGCTAAATAAACGTTCCTTTGTTTTTCTGAACTGTTTACCAGTTGTATTGATCTCGAATGCTTGCAAGAGTTATTGATTGTATTGCAAATTGCCTGTCCAAATTGGTCCGTAACCATATGGTACAGAATAAAGGAAAATGCATCTCCAAAAGTTAAAATAATGGAAGTATTGCTCACAAGGACTTGTCTACATTTCTCAAAGAACGTTAGAGCATAATCTATGGCACATGTCGAACCACTTCAAATCTTCACCTAAATAAATCAGCAACGACCAGGAAGATAATCTTTATCGATTACAGATCACCATTGCAGTCAATTCAGAACGACGCAAATGAACACATGATGTATGATATCAGAGCAGTGCTATACGACATATAGTTGACTTCATCTGTTGCCTGCAATGGTTTTATTCAGGCTGGGGAGACCTGCAATGAGACAACGCATGCCTTACAACGGTTTGAAGAGAAAATCAACTGAACTACATACTACCATATAGAGATGCTGTCAACTGAACTACATACTACCATATAGAGATGCTGAACTTCATACTATCATATAGAGAGGCTGACAACTGAACTACATACTACCATATAGAGATGCTGACAACTGAACTACATACTACCATATAGAGATGCTGAACTTCATACTACCATATAGAGATGCTGACAACTGAACTACATACTACCATATTATTATTATCATGGCCTTTTGCATCTTGACATTCTGTCAGTAAGCTGGTCTGTTGTAGAGATGGAGGTGGCAGCATTTGTCCTAGAGGGATATGGACTTTCGTAGCTGATTCGCCGATTCTCGATTGATATGGACAAGTGTAAACAGAAAAAAAAGTTTGATTGGTGGGGTGTTGGATCCTTTCTTTCGCGTCGTTTTTTTTCTTTTCCATCTGTGTCATCAGAACTAGCTCTAAAGCCTCGATGCCCGTTCTCAAAGTCGCTCTCCGTGTAGCTATGAAGCTCTATCCTCTGCAATCTCCTTCCACATATTTGGATTGATCGTAAAATCGTTCATGGTTCTTTTGCAAATACCCATGTATCTTAATTAGGCATTCTTTGCGAACTGGTACGCGATATGAGTTCACCAAGGAGTAACTGCTACCCTGTATAGATGCTGAAACCTTTAGCCATTATGGGAACTAGTTAAAATGAAGTGAAAACATTTAAAGAGGACAACCCATATGACGAAATCCACCAGCTTCATTAAACCAAAACAAGTCGTCCAAATGTATTTTTTTTAAAACTCTACCACAGTGAAGTGACTTTTTCTAAATAGTATAATTAATATTATTTGTAGCTGTATTTTACCTGGACCTAAAAGGTAAAAGCTGAGCAAAAGATTTTTACACTGAATCTTAAAACGCCTTTTCAAAGAGGCGACAAGACAGTTTTCGCATGTGGTGCCGACTAACCACACCTGCAAAAACTGTAAGCCACCCCAATAACCAAAATTAGAAATAGAGAAATAACAGCTACACCCTAGGGTAAATGAGGAGCGACTAAATAAAAGCTCATATATTTATGTATTCTGTATGCCGCTGCAGGGTACTAATCACACATGATCTGCACACAGAAACCTTTGTTGAGATGGTCAGCATGTTGTTATTCCACATGCTCTGTGATGTTTGCAAGCGTGACCTAATTGCGTTGGATATGAACACCTGCAACTGGGAGGGATTTGCCAAGGACAGACCCGGCTTGAGGCAGGCTTTGTGTGTTGGTCTACAGGCTGGGGAATACAGGATGCGTCAAGATGCAGACTCCAAACGTTTGAGGTGAAAGCAAGGGCAACAACTGACTGTCCCCACTCTAGCTTGAATTCCATTGTCTCTCGAGACTGACAGGAAGCAAATCATGTAGCTGCACTGATTCTGACTTTATAAATAACACAATTCACAACTGCTTTAGCTTACGTTTAGAATATTTTTGTCTCACAATTCAGATAATATTGTTGCTACCTTTTGTTTACAAGAAGACTTTCAAATATGGTTGTACTTTGAGAAATGTCACACAATTTGTTACTTTATGTGCAACATAAGCATTTCATAATGACTGCAGAATTTGTTGATGGCGTGAGAAATGTGACAAGTGACATATAGAAATGAAGTTCGTGAGTCGTGACAGTCAGCCTAATGCTAGACTCGTGATGGAATCTTTATACTTCTTTAAAGTTCAAAGATTATGAATTTGGCGTCACTGTCTGCTAATATATTTAGATTGTTAACACTTGGAAGATACAATATACAGTTATAAAGCAGCACAGACTGTGTGAACACATGAAACCGTACACAGATACAAACAATTTGGGATATCGTTCTAAACATTGAGTGAAGAGTGAGGGGCCTTCTGAAAGTTTTGTATCATCAACGTGACCTTCTTCTTCTTCATAATATTACCTGATCTTCTACGCCTTAATAATCCTCTTTTCCTTTGCGGTCTTCTTTTTTTCTAATTTTTCTCTCCCTCGTGATCGTCTTCTCCTCTCTGATCTTCTTCTCCTTCTTGGTCCTCTCCTTCCTGATTTTTCTCTTCACCTGATTGTTTTCTCTTCTCTGATTTCCTTCTCCATTCTCATCTTCTACTCCTCCATAATCTATTTCTTCTAGGAGTTCCTCTTCTGTCTGATCTTCTTCTTTCGGATCCTCTTGTTTCTGATCTTTTTCTACCTGATTTTTTTTCTTCTTCTCAATCTCCTTCTTCATCCTCACCTTCTTCTTCGTGATTCTCATCTTTTTCGTCTTCTGCTCCCTCTTCCTTATGTTCTTCTTCTTCGTGATACTTCTCCTTCGTTAATTTTCCTCATATTCATGATCCTATTCTCTATTATAATATGCGGGAGCTTCTTCTTCTTCCTTATTTTCTTCTTCATCTTTTTGTTCTTTATTGTGTTCTTTTTCCCTGTGTTCTTCTTCCTTGTGTTCTTCATCTTGTTCTTCTTCCTTGTGTTCTTCTTCCTTGTGTTTCTTCCTTGTGTTCTTCTTCATCTTGTTCTTCTTCATCTTGTCCTTCTTCATCTTGTTCTTCTTCATCCTGTGCTTCTTCCTCTTGTTCTTCTTCATCTTGTTCGTCTTCATCCTGTGCTTCTTCATCTTGTCCTTCTTCATCTTGTTCTTCTTCATCTTGTCCTTCTTCATCTTGTTCTTCTTCATCCTGTGCTTCTTCCTCTTGTTCTTCTTCATCTTGTTCTTCTTCATCCTGTGCTTCTTCCGCTTGTTCTTCTTCATCTTGTTCGTCTTCATCCTGTGCTTCTTCATTGTGTTCTTCTTCATCTTGTCCTTCTTCATCTTGTTCTTCTTCATCCTGTGCTTCTTCCTCTTGTTCTTCTTCATCTTGTTCTTCTTCATCCTGTGCTTCTTCCTCTTGTTCTTCTTCATCTTGTTCGTCTTCATCCTGTGCTTCTTCATTGTGTTCTTCTTCATCTTGTTTTTCTTCATCTTGTTCTTCTTCAACTTGTTTTTCTTCTCAATTTTCTTCTATCTGATGATTTTCTCCGATCATCTTCTTCTTCCATATGGTCTTCTATTTCCAGATTTTGTTCGTCTTCCTGATCATTTTCTGTTCCATGATCTTCTTATACATGTTTGTCATCATTTTAGTGAACTTATTCATACCTCTTTTCTTTTTTTTTTTATTCAAGATTTTCTTTGCGAATATTTTCAATTTCATGAATTTCATCTTCTTGGTAATTGAGTTTCCCTACATGATAATCTTCCCCCTAGTGGTCTTCTTATTCTGTATATTCTTTCTCGACCGGGTTTCTTACTTCTTAGTCACCTTCTTTTGCTTCTTCGTATTCTTCTTCTTCCTCATGTTCTTCTTCTTCGTGACTTGTTCCTCTTTTTAAACATCGCGTTCTTCTAGTTCATCTTCTTGTGATCTATTCCTCTTTCCGTTCTTTTTCTTTTTTTCTGATTGTGTTCTGATACATGATCTCACACTGAGTCCTGGTCGTGTTCGATATCTTGTTTCATCTTCTACTTCTTGATCTTCATATATATTTTTGTGGTCTTCTTATAATCTTCATCTTCTTGGTGACCGTGTTATCCTTCGTGATCTATTTCTTGTTGATAGTCATCTCATGACGTTGGTCTTCTTCTTGATCGTTTTCTATTTCATGATCATCTTCTTTGTTATGGCGTACGTCTTCTTCTTCTTGTTCTTCTTCTTCTTGTTCTTCTTCTTCTTCGTCTTCTTCTTCTTTTTCTTCTTCTTCTCCTTCGTCTTCTTCTTCTTCTTTTTCTTCTTCTTCTTCTTTGTCTTCTTCTTCTTTTTCTTCTTCATATATGGGACGATGAGGCTGACGTCTGGTCAGGTAATACATACTGATCAGAGAATGTTAGCCAGAACCAGGAGTAATATACTGGACAAGACCCTCACCTGACCTCCTCGACGGTCGTCTTGGAAACGGACTGTTGTCGAGGACAACAGACTGGCTAATAAGGTGTAGTTCGACGTGATCTCTGTAGTAGTGAGCGACACGCAGACGAAGCCAAGCATAGCACATCCGCCTGGAGGACCACGGTCCATCTTCATCAGAACGCTCGAGATGTGAGGAAAGCTACTGCAATCCGTCACTTAACGGCCTTTTAAGGGCGCTTTTCCTGATCGTCTTTTTCGTCCTCATCTTCTAAATCTTCAGACCTCATGAAAAGCAAGCTATTCACTTTTCTATTCATATATCAGTAGGTGTCGTCGCTGGATGTAGCTCTCTAGTACGGATGGTCTCAAAAGCAATGGGCTCCGTGTATCAGTAGGTGTCGCCTCTGGATGTAGCTCTCTAGTACGGGTGATCGCATAAGCAATGGGCTAAAACCTTATGGACAGCTTTTTTTTCAAATCTGAAGAATAATAGAATTCTAACCCGAACACATGCATGGAGAAGATAAATTGATTTAATCTTATCAATTCCCCAGGGAACTCATGTAATTAAACGAATTAATGATACTTGTTAGTATGTTACTGTATTATATGATATAGGTCTCCATAGTGTCATTCTCTATACTGACTGACTGGTTCTCTATGTTGACAGACTCGTTCTCTATGTTGACAGACTCGTTCTCTATGTTGACAGACTCGTTCTCTATGTTGACAGACTCGTTCTCTATGTTGACAGACTCGTTCTCTATGTTGACAGACTCGTTCTCTATACTGACTGACTGGTTCTCTATGTTGACAGACTCGTTCTCTATGTTGACAGACTCGTTCTCTATGTTGACAGACTCATTCTCTATACTGACTGACTGGTTCTCTATGTTTACAGACTCGTTCTCTATGTTGACAGACTCGTTCTCGATGTTGACAGACTCGTTCTCTATGTTGACAGACTCGTTCTCTATGTTGACAGACTCGTTCTCTATGTTGACAGACTCGTTCTCTATGTTGACTGACTCGTTCTCTATGTTGACAGACTCGTTCTCTATGTTGACAGACTCGTTCTCTATGTTGACAGACTCGTTCTCTATGTTGACAGACTCGTTCTCTATGTTGACAGACTCGTTCTCTATGTTGACAGACTCGTTCTCTATGTTGACAGACTCGTTCTCTATGTTGACAGACTCGTTCTCTATGTTGACAGACTCGTTCTCTATGTTGACAGACTCGTTCTCTATGTTGACAGACTCATTCTCTATGTTGACAGACTCGTTCTTTATGTTCACTGACTCGTTCTCTATGTTGACAGACTCGTTCTCTATGTTGACAGACTCGTTCTTTATGTTGACAGACTCGTTCTCTATGTTGACTGACTTGTTCTCTATGCTGACTGACTTGTTCTCTATGCTGACAGACTTGTTCTCTATGCTGACAGACTCGTTCTCTATGCTGACAGACTCGTTCTCTATGTTGACAGACTCGTTCTCTATGTTTACTGACTTGTTCTCTATGCCTCCATATCTCGCTCGTCTTAGTGACACATTTTGTGTTAACTAGTGCCAGACCCTGTATACCCTAGCAACACAACTAGTACACCTTAGAAATCATCCATTTAGGAATGATTTTGTTAATGAAGGGAAAACCGAATGTTCAACAGGGGATAGTTAGACGTCATGTGATTAGCAATCATACACAAGCCAGGATATAACATGTCTCATACAGCTCAGTGCTGCAAGAATGTGAACAACTCTTGCATGAATCGCTAAAACACGAACGGTATTCAGACACAATAATAACGAATGACAAGCAGAAAGAGCGTAATTTTAAATAAAAGGCATTTATTTAAAAACCAACTGTCTAAAATAAAAATTATGCAATGCGTTTCCAATGCGCAGTAGCACACACAGGTAGATCCATATGAGTACAACAAAGCACGCATGATCTAACAAATGCGGCATTTTGTATACTGATGTCTGCCTTGACTGAGTCTGTCAATGTTACAGAGTTATACAGTTGTTATATTGTTTCGAAAATAATCACTGCCGAAGACGGATATGTCGTACCGAAAGGTGCAAATATCGCAGTCAAACTGTAAACTAGCGACACAACGCATTCCGTTCTCCGGACTATATCCTGCTACTTGCAAAACCCTGTTCAGGGCTTAGTAGCCGGAGATTGAGAACGAACGCAGAAGAAGAAGAAAAAAATAAGCATCTGTAAAATATGTTGAACTGAGAAACCAGAGATTTAAACGTATAGAAAGAGAAGAATATGGGAGCATATACAAGTTAGTTACTACGGTAACTTACAGTTATGTAATAAAAACAGACTATGAAAGGAGAAATTAATTAACCGATATATATATATATATATATATATATATATATATATATATATATATATATATATATATATATATATATAACATAAAGAAGACGACACACTAGTCAACAACACTTGAAAGTGGAAATGAAAATACAATACTAACTCCTCCACGATGACAGATGAACTTCTTGAAAACTGAAATGTAGCTGATAAAGTGTACTGTGATTGGTGGAAGACCTGACACACACCTGCAACAAAATATGGGGGACAGGAAACTGGCCGAACTTAAAGATAAAATCAATGATTATACCGTTACATAAGTCTGGGAACCTAAAGCTGTGCCAAAATTACAGAACAACAAGTCTCATCAGCCACCCTAGCAAGGTTAAATATCGTTATCCAGTTCTTCAATTTTGATTTCGACACACTTTTGTTACCAAACACTACCTGCATTCTGAGATGAATGTCAACTGGTCGACATCCTTCAGCTGTTAGAAACCGAAGCATCGCTCGCTGATGAACTCTGGACGGATTCCGTATCGCACTCGCCATGTTTTCAACTGTCTGCTGAGGAAACTATGAGTCGGAGGGTAATGCAATATTGCGAAATTGGCGGTTAATATGTGCTGCTTACACCAGAAGTAACGCCATTATGCTCATCGTAGGTATGTTCACTTGTTGCAGATTGGTCCTGTTTCAATTGAACACGCCTCGAATTTCTATTTCTAGCGTTATGGACGTTATCCAGCATATCCGTACATTGTAAGGCTGATACAACAGTCGACATGAGGTTACAGTAGGCCATACTCGCAACCTTGACTCCCCTGCTCTGTGACTTTCAATGTTGTCACAATTGCTTCGATTATTCTATTTACACAACGATGTCATACGCTGACATCCCGTCTTTTCCCCTATTTATACAGCTATGACATATGCTACCCTCTCGTCTTCTTTATATTTACACATCAAGACAAACGTTAACAACCCGTTTTGCTTCTATTTACACAACTATACATACACTAACATCTCTTCTTGTTTCTTTTTACACATCTAGATATACTTTATCATCCCGTTTTACTTTTATTTACACAACTAGACATACGCTAACATCTCGTGTGAATATCTTTGATGTAACTGTTTCTCTTTTTATTTTAGCCTATCTCTTGTGCCCCCTTTTGTGTTTCTTTCTAACACTTTCTATTTGTTCACGTTCTCAGTCTGTCACCTTCTTTTATATCTTATTAGTCTTTGGCGTGCTAATAGACTCTTTAATATTTGCGATTCATTTTCCTCGATATCATCCACTCCCTCTTTCGTTTTTTAAGGGCTTCCTTGTCTCACTAAATGAGTTGTTTCACGCGATTATACAATACTTCCAGTTGTTTCAATATTAGCTATCAATACTGGAGACCACATTGATTTTAGACTAGCAGAAGATTATTATGACCTTCCAGTGACCAATAGAATTTACGAGTTTTCTTCGGGTGGCCAATCACATTACCCCGGCTCTTGAAACGCTACTCCTTGGTTAAGTTTCTGACAATCTCGAAAGCAAACAGACTGATACCATTTCCTCTATAGAGTATTCAGCTCTGAGAGCATCGATCTATCGAGTTTTAGCCTGCAGACAAAATATAGAATGAGCTTTGTTCTATTTCTGGGTCGAAAGACAGAGAGAACCGATTTGAATAGAAGTTATTACTTGTAAAGACAGCGGAAGTGAAGCTTTTTTGTTAGGCAAATTAGCGTGTGGAATACGTGAAGAAACTCACGATTACAATTTGTATCACTTCAAGCTGAATGTTTAGAAAATAGAACACGGAATACATGCCATCACTCACCATCACTCACCTGTATTCACTCACGCTGATTTCCATGGTATTTTAGCGAGAACAGAAATTCAATAAACTCTGCATCTGTTCTCCCTTTGCGCAGACTGTCTAGTAAACTATGTCCTGCTCCAAATGACCGACTTTACTGCATTCCGAGCACACCCATAGGTGCTCATTTTCTCTCGGTTAATGGCGAAGAGTGTGGATATTGATGGTTCCGTAGCTCGTTGGATGCATTCACTCCTTCTTCGTCCTCTCATCTACCCAATGCCTTTCGAACCGTGTTTGATTTCAAAGCTCTGCAGTCTGTGGATTGCTAGTTCATATATTTCGTTGTTATCATCAAACAGGCGGTCATTTATATACATTCCTATCAATATTTATTTGTTTATATTGTGATGCTTGTAAAGTTAAGTTGGTCGCTCTACTGGTGCCCTGATCCCTAGCATGATCAGTACAGTAGATCCACATGAAGCAATGTAAGTTTGAGACCTCTTCTGCTACAGTTGATTGCCCCAGATAGCCATTCTGAACCTTCCAAAGTAAGAATTGAGAATCTGACACGATGATTGCCTCTATTAAAGGAGTGTTAGATAGCCATCTCACATCTGCATTCACTGCTTCCATCTCCATTCTTGTAATGAGGTGCTGGTCTGTATGCCCTGTTCTGCTTAGTCACAACCTGACGTCTCACTATAGTAGAGAAGTCCCAGTTTTACATTAAATGATACTTTGCACCAATAAATCGATATATCAGATGCCATCACTATCCTGAATTTGTCACGTATGCACTTCATTGAAATGGCTGGGTAACTTGAGTGCTTTGCTGATCCTGAGAACTATGTCAGCGGGAGTATTTTGCTCCTAGTAAACCAAGCCACGCCAAACAGGTCTTCTATGGAGAGTCTAGACCAAAAGTCAACAACCATTTCCCAGGTTTTGGGTGTTGGGTTAGGACTAACAACTCAAACCGCGAAAAACTTTGTTACAGAAACCCCAACAGGAAATCAAAATACAACTATCCACAATTTTTGGGATTCCGGGCATGCAAGACACATGTCATCACCTGATGGAATCCCTCAATGGAAGAAAGGTTATGGACACATATTATGACGATGAAGAGTAAAGTCAGAACAGGGTCCTGGAACATCAGAACCTTGTATGAAATGGTAAGAGCGGCCTATGTGGCCAAGGCAATTCAACGATACAAGTCACTACCGAGTTCTTGCAAAGGTAAAATGATACAGTGCAGGATCTAACACTCTACGTACTGGAGAAACCATCATATATACAGGGCATGAAAAGGAACTCCACGGACACACAAGTGGGGTCGCCATAATGAGATCAGTAGAAGCAAAGAAAGCACGTACAGAATGGAGATAAATATCACCCATAATAATAGCAACAAAATTTTACTCAATAGGGAGACAAATAACAATCATGCAGTGATACCCGCTCGCAAACATTTTGGGTCAAAATACCAAACACAAATTAATTATATTATGTACTCCAAAAAACGTTTATGCAAAGATCCGAGGAGAAACATCAAAATAGGTATCTAAATGTAAATTTTAGAACAGACAATCTCAATTATGAGTTGATTTTAGGCAAATATGGCATATAAAACAGAAACGAAAATTATGATAGCTGTGTCAGTAACTTCAACGACCTGGTTATAGGAGACACCATCTTCACAAACAGTAGAGTCCATAAGGTCACACGGTGTTCACTAAATGTGCATACTGAACATCATACAGATCATTTGACATGTGATCTGAAATGGAGACGCTGCCTACAGGAGGCAAAGGTAAACAGAGGAGAAGAGAAGCATCAAACCACTACCTTCTCTTCGCGACTATGCCAATTCAGATAGCGCAGTTAAAAAAGCCATACACTCAACACGGAAAATCTACCAAATATAAATTCTACGCATAAGATCAAACTAATTCTGAAGAAGAGATTTGAAATCCTTGGAGACATTTCAAAATGAAACCACAGACAGCCATTAGTATAAGCTTGGTGAAAAAAATTGAAACATGTGTCACAAATGTTCTTGGAAAGAAACGTTATCAACATAAGGAATGGATTACATAAACCGTATGAAATCTAATTATTTTGCTAAAGAAAGGAAATCTGGCTTCATGTAGTAACAGGAGAGGAATAACATTCCTAGTAGTGAGTGGCAAAATGTTGATCAGGATATTGCTTGATCTTATAAAAGTGTTATATGGGGATAAATGAGAGACGAGACAAGATTCCAAGCACCTTGCACAGATCAAATAACAACGGTCAGAAATATCGTTGAGTAATCTTGGAAGTGGCAAACTCCTATCAGTTTGAACTTTAAATATTTTGAAAAGACCTTTTATAGTTTAGGCGGAACAGTAGTTTGGAAAATATTAAAGCATTTTGGAATATCAAATACATTTATCAGAATTATAAAAGATATATTTGAAGTGACCACATATCAAGAAAGGAAAACTAGCAAACCCATTAACACTACATACTGTGGTCAAACAGGGATGTCTACTATCTCCAACAATCTCTCTCGTGATCACGGAATGGGTGATACAGCAAACAATAGAGAATAGAAACACGCATACTGTGGCCATTTGAGAAGATCGATTTCCAAAAAAATGCATTTATGTCATCACATATGCGCACCACATATAAGGAAAGATAGACTGACATGCTCTGTCTTGTAACCAGCATAGAAAGCGACGAGTGGGAAGGCCAAGAAAAACCTGACGAACGAACAATCGAGAAGGAAATCAGTTCAATCTGGGTCTCGTGGACAGAACTTAAGACGACATCACAGAATAGAAACAGGTGCAGTGAATATGTTGCAGCCTTATTATTCAAAGGTAACCGGATAGATCCATGATTATGGTGATTACTATCCTGGGTTCTATAATTGATCAGCTGTTTAAAAACGAGCTCTACTGAGTTAACGTTACCTCACTCTCTGTATTCCCTGCCCACTGTTATGATGACTTAGTGTCTCAACTGTGGTCACCTGTCGAATTGTTCTCTCTGCATGGGTCATTTATGACGTCGTTCTCTTGACTTTTGATCATTTGATGTCCGAGGTGTAGATGTGCGGGGGGTGCTGTGTGTATGTGGTAACTCGTATATTTACTCTGGACGCGTCATTTTAAATCTGGATGTCACAGATAGAAGCCCAGCATGCACCGCATCTTCAAACTAAAAGTATCTCTAGTTCATCTCATAACCAGTTGCATCCCTTCATTCTGAATACGTTCTAACTGCTCACACTTTAATCGTGATAATATGAGAATGCCCAGTCTGTAATCAACAAGTGATATTACCAACTGACGATATAGGATTAAAAGCAATTAATGCTCCAAGTTTGCCACTACCACGGTTTTAAACGCATTTCTTTGTGGTCTGATGGACATGGTATCTATATAAGAGGCTACTTCCAAATGTCACACCGAGGTATTCCAACCTGTCACACCGGTCACTTGCACACCTATCAAAGATAACTGCCAGGAAATCAGCCTTCCCAATAGAATTGTTCGAAGAACTTGCTACCATCCATACCTTGTTATGATTGATCTGGGAGCTGGAATCCCTAAAACCGACATTCACTATAAAATTGCTAAAAGAACTTGCTGCCATTCATACCTCGTAAAGATTGATCAGGAAGCTGGCATCCCCAAAGCCTTTGTTAAATTAACTGCATGGTCTTCTTGATGTTTATTATTATCTCCTGGCTATTTGAGCCAGTACTGTAGCCAGGATGCCATCTGCAAATATTCTCCATGGCCTTGTGGGTTGAATGTTGGCCGCCTTTCTAGTTGTTGAACAGCACTGACGAGAATGGAAAACCTTGAGGTAGTCCTGGAAATGTTCTCATTGGCTCAGATGTTCAAGGTCCCATGCGGAGTGCAAATGTTCTCTCCATCAAAAATGATAGTTAGTGCACCAGCCATGAATTGATTCATAACTGCTTCAATCACTTCTTCAAAGTCCCAAAGTAGACACTCAATACGACTGTATCTCATCATAACTGGAAACCCTCATAAACATCACATGAAAATGTTTCCAACGATACCCCAGCTCTCCTGTCTTTGTCTGTAACTTCCCACGGTATTACGTAGAATGTGCTCATGTATTAGATGAGATATTATTTTGCTGTCCTCTGTTTGCTCAATATACGTTCTTTACAGCTATTATTCGATCGTTTCTGAGAAGATTGAAATTTATGCAAGGTTTAGGAATGGGCATAGAAAGCTATCGGGCGAGCTCTCATGGACTGCTGGCTTCTCTATAGTGGTATATAAATTATTTACCACTTTTTTAAACATGGGCTCACACAGCTGCTTGGTGTGGCAGTGTTCTTGCTTGATTGTAAAATATATGCAACATGTGCCTCTGATACTAGATTTACATAAGTCTCTTCCCTGATGGCAGTGTCTAGAATATTTTCCTGAATTTCATATTGAACATCTCTATACCCATTATCTGTTTGCGCAACATATCGATTTCAAAATCAAAGATCATTCACGTCTTCTGTCGTCAGGGGAGAAAAACTTGCACATGCTTGAATTCTGAGAATAAGATGGCTTGTATTCTTCCCATTCATCTTTCGATGCATGTGTCAGAACATCTGAAGGATATCATCGTTACTCAAATTTGTAATAAATGATTCTCCCTTGAGTCCGTTACCTTCAAATGGTGAGGAAGCTGATGTGTCTCGCTGACCCCAGAAGCTACACCAACGGCAGCGAAAGTGATCAGACTGGACATATCCTGGGGGAAATAATAGAACAAATTGGACTCACCTAGAATTTAATAGAATTAGTTTAGGGCCGACATCCCAAACAATGACAACAAAACAGATGGACAACTCACTTAGAATTTAATAGATTAGTTTAGGGCCGACATCCCAAACAATGACAACAAAACAGATGGACAACACACCTAGAATTTAATAGATTAGCTGAGGGCCGACATCCCAAACAATGACAACAAAACAGATGGACAACTCACCTAGATTTTAATAGATTAGTTGAGGGCCGACATCCCGAACAATGACAACAAAACAGATGGACAACTCACCTAGAATTTAATAGATTAGTTGAGGGCCGACATCCCAAACAATGACAACAAAACAGATGGACAACTCACATAGAATATAATAGGTTGGATTAGGGCTGACTTCCCAAACAATGACAACAATCAATTTTCAAAGATCTTCAGAAAGGATGCGCGTCAGGAAAAAAGGAGAATGACGCAATGAAGAGAAAGACGCAAGGAAACTTGACGGCTGAGTTCCTTTTCGATTACCAAGAAGAAAATAAAAATAACTTCAAGGTTTGTTAGAACATTATACAAGACACGAAAAACGACACAGATAACAACAAATATTTGACAGTCCTATGACTGCACGACAAGATCAGCACAATCGGGAACGATAAGACTGAAAGAGACTATTATTTATTCTGGAAACGGAGGATATGTTGCCCATCTTACCCAGGGAGTGGCAATGAGGCTTTATAGATAAGCACAGCGGACGCTCATAAAGTGGGAGGCTATTAGCCATATAATTATGAGCAAGCTTGTAGACCAAAAAAAAAAATATTAACATGAAGAATAAAGACATTAAAAGTGGGATAGAAAATATACAAATTATTCCTTTGTATTGTAACATATTAAAATGGTTGCTAAGGATGTCAAGAGTGTCCTGCACGTGCCATCACGGTGCAGACGAACAGCATGGCGTCGTCATTGCAGTTAAAACATGGCCAGTCCGATTATGACATGCACCAAAAATAAGCAATGTTCTGTTATCCGATTTTGAGCAGCGAAGATGTACAATCTATAGAAATTTATCAACAAATGAAGGTCCAGTACGGTGATACATGCTTTTTACTCACAGTCAATCGGAGATTTTTATTTTAAGAAGCTGTCAACGGCTGTAATCAACTCTAGGGTCACTACTCGGTGTGTCTGATTCGTTCGTGAACAGTCTTCCACAGAAATCACGCAGTTTTGGAACATCTTACTCCACTAAAACATTTAATGGAGTAGAAGGAATGCATCACTATACTCTTCCTTCATTGGCCGATGAATTTCTATAGGTTTCACCGCTTCGCTGCTGAACAAACGGATTTAAGGTTTTCATTTGAAGCCCCCTGGTAAATGCGCTTAAAGACATGCTATCTGGAGAATGCGTGTGTGCACTAGGAGTAAATCGAGAAGAAAGCACAGCCTCAGACAACTACATGTTGTTGAGGATATTGCAGTTCTTCTTCTTCTTCTTCTTCTTCTTCGTACGCTGTCAGACGTCAACTTGAATTTGTTCGAAGAAAGCAGCTGTCATCCTGAGGTTGTTGACACTGCCATAGAGCTTGTCTAGTGTTGGCACTGGTGATGGCCACATGTGCTTTCTCTGGTCCTCGTATGTCGGGCAATTTTGCAGCAGATGTCCAGCGGTCATTTCCCCTGTACCACAGGTGCATTCGTCAGTGCCACCTATCTTCTTTTTATTGAATAGATGGTACCTCAGTATGTTGTGACCTGTGCGGAGTCTGAAGACCACGACCTGCTCTCTTCTGTTCACTTGGTAGTATGCATCATTTTTTGTGTAATATTGCAGTTCAACCAGCGAAAAGTAAAGAGTACGCAACCATATTACAAGACGAGAAAAGAAAGACATAATATATTATACAACTTGAAAATAGATACCAAGTCCTAAAAGAGAAATATCAGGAAATGGGCATTACTAGCGTGTGAGAACAGGCTAAGGAGATATGGAAAAAGACATATGAGGAAACTATTGTATTCCAGAAACTTCACTCTAGAAATGGATCACAACATAGACATTACATAAAATACAAGAAAGGAAAAACGGAAAAAAAGAAGAAAGCTATACTCAATGATCGCCGAACTCGAGTCATCAAAGCAAATGCACATAAAAACAATGCTACTACAGACAAAGAGATTATAAGGTGTGCATACAGAAACAATAAAAATGAATATATTTACACACTGGTGCAAGATGCAGATAAAGCAGCGAAGAAAGAAAATATAAAAGATCTATACTCATTAAAAATAAAATGACAAATATATATACAGACAGATGAACCAATCAAATGTAGACAAGAAAAAAATATTGACATCATCGGAGGAACAACATAATTTATGGGTTGAGTATTTCAAAGAAAGCGTAAACATACTTCCAAACTCAAGAAAGGGAAAATCAGGCCCAGACAGAACAGCAGCAAAAACTATAATAGCAGATAGGGAAACAAATTCCACATCTATATTGCAAGGATTATTCATCAAGATATGCGATGAGGGGAGAATGCCCACAGAATGGAAAGAAGGATATCCGATTAAACTGATCAAAAGGAAGATCTGCCAGATTGCAACAATTATAGGGAAATTACATTGTTATCGATGCCAGGCAAGATATTCAACAGAATCATCTTGGACAGATTAAACGAGTAAATATGACCAACTTCATACCTCCCCCTCTCCACCCCTCCCAAAAACAAAGAAAAAGCCTAGATAGGACCAAGCAGTATTTCGCGCAAAGAAAGATCTTGCACGGATCTTATAGGCTACTCTTCGCATCATATAAGAACAAACTATTGAATGGAAAACATTCCTATACGCAAATTTTATAGACAGCGAAAAGGTATTTGACAGTATGGATCAAATCACTCTTTCGCTACTGTCTGGATACTATAGAATACCAGAGACGTATACAGCCATCATACAGCGTACCTGTGAAAATCCAGTTAGCAGAGTGGTACATGGAAACGTACTAACTGACAGGTTCGGTTGTAGAGAGTGGTGAAACAGTGATGCCTCCTCTCACTCGTTCTGTTCTTGTTGGCATTATATTGGATAATGGAGAGATCAAACGATAGACAGACAACTCGTATTCAGTGAACACTTTCGTCACAGTTGGTGCACCTGGATTATGCAGATGATCTGGTACTATTGTCAGTTGTATCCCAATGCAAGCGAAACTGAACAGAGTGAAAGAAAAATTAGCCAAAATGAGACTGAAAATAAAGAGGAAGAAAACCAACCTTCTTAAAATTAAAACGTTTAACGCGGAACAAATCATGCTAGATGGATAACCTTGCTAGTTGTGAGAGGTACAAGCCTTTACTTATTTGGACATTACAATTGACGCGTCGTGGAGTTCAGATGCAGATGTTAAGACCAGAACTCCTGGCTGAAGTCGGATGTGTTGGATCGAAAGGTGCAAATATTGCAGTCAAACTGTAAACTACGACACAAAGCATTCCGTTCTCTGGACTGCATTCTGCTACTTAAGCCCTTTCAGGGTTTGGTAGCAGGAGATAGAGAACGAACGAAGCCAAGACCAGAACCGGACAGGCAATAGTGGCATCTTTGACAATAAACAACATACACAGAACCATTGAAATAACGATTCCCACCAACGTTAGTGTCAAGTCGGTGATGTTATATGGAGAACAGCCAATGCGATTATACTGGGACTCCAGTCATTCATTGTAAAATACCTATGCAGGATAATGAAAATAAAGTGGCAGGACATAGTGGAGAGTGAAGACCTGAGGGAAAAGAGTCAACAACAGCCTTGGAACAACACATTTAAAGAAGAAATAGGGCTCCATTAGACATGCAACGAGGAAGGCATAGTTCAACATAGCTAGACAGGTTCTCACATGAAATCCGCATGTGAAGAGACCAAGAGGTAGACACAAAAATACATGAAGAGGAGAACGTGAGATGGAACAACGATTTAATGGTTACAAATGGAGAGATAGAAAGAGCAGCACTGTACCGTGTCTGCAGGAGAAATGTGGTCAATGGCTTATACATCGAGGGGAGAGACTGGTTTTGATTAATTGATTGATTATAAATTCTTCCCACCTCTCGTTCGTCGATTCCCTCGCGAAGGCTTGAAAACAATTGGTGCCACTACGTTTGTCTTCTCATTCATCTCATTAATATCGTCGACATTATTAAGTTGTCTCCTTCTGGCTTTCCGCCACATTTTTGTTGTCACCGCCTTTTCTTTGTAATGCTTATTCTACTTGTTGATTCCATCAGGCTGGTTAGAAAAAAAGGGGATCTAGTGGTTCTGTGTCAAATAAACTTGCACATTTTATGTAAGACACTGTCATGGTCCTTTACCTGTTATCTTAAATCCTGTTTTGGTATCCTGCCTGGTGATAAAGGCCACATATGGCATATGACTACTATCCTGTGCACCCAGTACATTTCAATGTTGAAGAGAGCAATATCTCTAGATATCAGTGCTAAATCGACGACACCAGCTTTATTCCCAGACCGAGATGCTAATCTTGCTCCGCGCCCATTATTCACGATCGTTAGGTTGGCCAATGGGTGGATACCAGCTCAAAGTAAAAATAATAACAATGTTCGCTAATGCATCAGTTACACGTTGCGTCGATTGGCCATTGCCAGGGTCACGTGCTGCAACACTAAAGAACACTCCAAGCAGCAATTCCCATTGGACTTCTAATTTTCGGAGATGAAGCCCTGGTGTTGAAGCCCTGGTGATGAAGCCCTGGTGATGAAACCCTGGTGAAGAAGCCCTGGTGTTGAAGCCCTGGTGATGAAGCCCTGGTGATGAAGCCCTGGTGTTGAAGCCCTGGTGATGAAGCCCTGGTGATGAAGCCCTGGTGTTGAATCCCTGGTGTTGAAGCCCTGGTGTTGAAGCCCTGGTGATGAAGCCCTGGTGGTGAAGCCCTGGTGTTGAATCCCTGGTGTTGAATCCCTGGTGTTGAAGACCTGGTGTTGAATCCCTGGTGTTGAAGCCCTGGTGATGAAGCCCTGGTGATGAAGCCCTGGTGTTGAAGCCCTGGTGTTGAAGCCCTGGTGTTGAATCCCTGGTGTTGAATCCCTGGTGTTGAAGCCCTGGTGGTGAAGCCCTGGTGATGAAGCCCTGGTGGTGAATCCCTGGTGATGAATCCCTGGTGATGAAGCCCTGGTGTTGAAGCCCTGGTGATGAAGCCCTGAGGATGAAGCCCTGTGGATGAAGTTCTATCGCTTTGTGGTTGCATGGTAAGTGTGCCAGCCAAGGTTCTTGTGCACCTTAGGAGGGTAGTCGAGTACTTCATTCACTTTGTACGGGAGGATTAAAGTAATCACTCAGTGTGTGAGCGCGATGTGTCTTGTGCATGTTAACTGAGCAGGGTACAGTCTCTCCCTGGCGATGTGTTAGTCCATTATTGTTCCAAGTGTAATTTCATAGCCACACGAAAACCGGCACTTTCAACAAACAAGACGAAGAGTGACAATCACGTGCAGTTCATACATGTGCACTGGAACGTGTAAAACGACATAGAGTAGACGAAATGTAATTTCAAAAAAGCTGATGACAATGCCATTATAATCGGAGGGAAATGCGTCACAAAATTAACAAGCTAATTCACCCAATTGGAAAACCACAACACGTTTCCGTGGACACAAGTTTAAGTCGTCCACTAGTGTGAATTTCAGTCAAATCAGTGGCTTCGCGGCATCCAATAATTGACTAAAATACAGAGAAAAGTTGTTGTCATTATGTGGACTCACTTGTACGATAGAAAATGTATCCGTTGCAAAAAGTCGAGGACTTTTTAAGTCAAGCAATTTCTCTCACATGACGATCTGAAGAAAATTTATTAGATGCTAATATAGTAGCTATTTCATTTTTCTGTGATGCTGTCGGTGTTGTAATGCAACTTACTAATAGTTGCTTTTGACTGGCCGTCTGACGTGAATCCATACAAGCTAAATGAGGCTGTAGGCCAAGGTGTTTTTAAGAATAGACAAACCTTTCTAACATTTTATCATTTCGATTATTTGAAGGCCAAGATCCTGTATGTTTAAAGAAAGAACAAAGCCACGTTCAGTATGTACACGTGCGCAGATGACAAATGCATACACAGCTGGTTTGATTTTTCAAAGATAAAAATAACCAGTCCAGACCACTTGACTTTTACATGATAATGGCTTTAGACAAAATGTTTGTTGATTTACCATTGCGTATGTCGTCACAGCAGGAATATCGTAGGATGTCACACAACGTTTACCTTATGGAAAGATAAACTGCATATGTAATTTGTGCTGTTTTAGTTTTATGATTAATTGAATGTTTGTATTGTGCCAACCACAAGATGTGTCCCCGTGAGAGAGATGCGGATGATGCATATCTAGACAGTTGATAAATGTGGACATCGGGTAAGGAATTAGATATTTCAGTTTAAAGAGGTTGTCCAATTCACAAACCACGTAGCAAATGTACCTTACATACAAACTGACCTAGGCTAACAACGCCCTCTTATATTTGAAAGCTTTATACGTGTATTGTCCAGTTAAGCCTAAATAAGATTGTGTCCCTCTTGTCAGGGCTATCAATCTTCCTATACTCAAATTACTAATACAAGAAGGTTTCAACTTCCATGATCCAGTCAGTTCACTGGAGCAAACAACCATACAGTATGTTCAATCTCCGGTGGCCGAAATCGCAACTGCTATGATTTCAAAGCAAGATTATTTTCTATACGAAACTATGAAAAGTAAAGCGGATAGACTATGTTATATTAAGACATCGAAACCTCGCTATTCGTGTACTTTACTACTCGTACAACTCGCTATTCGTACCTTTTCGAATAAAATTCGACTCGACATTAGTACGTTTGCCTTGAATTCGGACCCTACCACCTGCACATCTTCCGTTCTAACCAAAAAGCTTTAATAGAATATATAGATCAAAAGTACTCCAAAATGAAACAAATTAGTAAAGCAAACAATTGCACTACATACATTAATGAACTGTGTCAATATTGTAAGAAAACACACAGCAAGGTGTACAAATGGCATCCTATTAATTCAGTAAAAACATGAGCATTAGCAAGTTCAATGATCAAATTTGAACAACAAAATTAAAAATCGTCCAACGCAGACTTGAACAAATTTTTTAAGTAAAGAATATTTACATTTTCATTTATTTCATACACATTTAATCGTTTTATAGTTTTTATGTTTGATTTTATGTATTACGATTTATTCAATAAATAATCATGTGGGTGCTCTGGAACGGATTAATCCATCATACATTATTTCTTTGTGTAAAAATTGATTCTGCTTCGTTCAAATCGCAATTCAAACAGTCTCTCGTAAGGAATTGTGTTCGAATAATCAGGTCCCACTGTATACATATATGTGTATATATATATATATATAGATATATATATATAGATATAGATATATATATATATATATATATATATATATATATATATCAGAATATAGCATGTCATTTATAGAACGTCGCTCCTACCACAGTCTGTCTGGAAGAAAGTCTTTCCCTTTCCAATACTCTAGTTTCCGCCACAGTCATACCCAGGGATTTAGGTCTTCTACCCTGAGGGCAACTCTGCTCTCTCTGCTTACCTCACTCTGTTTCATTTGACTCTGTCCTACAGTCACACTCTAGCACAACTTTCACACGCGCCCTCATGGTGAGGCCCTTCCATTGCATTTGGTTGGGCTAGCTTCTGAGGAGACACAAACCTAGCGTAAGTACATACAGACGCACACATGCATCCAAGCACTGGTTTATGCTTCCTGATATCGCCCAATGGACTACGGTCTGGGGTGGAAAATGGCGCGCCTCCGCCAGTAGAAACTAGTGAGGCAAACATCTAAGCAAAAAAAAAAAAAAATACAGGGATTCCTGGATATCTTGGTACCATCGTCTTCTTTGTCTACACACGCCTCTTTTACCTGGCACTATACCTTCCATCACTGCTCTCTCAAGACCTTTGTGTCTATTAATGTGACCAAAGTTCTTACAATTTCTGGCCAAAATGGAATTGATAAACCAATTCTCATCTATCTTCAACTCTTGTCGAATGTCTATATTTGACTTTATCCCGTCTAGGGTATTCTGAGGATCTTTCTGTAACATTTTGGCTCGAAAGATTTGATTATATTTTTAGAAGTTTTGGTAATCGTCCACAGGAAAACCACAGCCTCTCAAGACTTTCACTTTTGTCGCTTTGTTTGTGCTTTGCCATCATTTTATCTTCATTTCTTATATATCTGTAAATATATATAATCTTGATCATTCTTCTTCTCAAGCTCCCCCTACCAGACGGTAAAATGGTAGTGGAGCATAAAAGGAAGCTGATAAAACAGTATTGCACACACACACACACACACACACACACACACAGACACACATACACATTCACAACAATTAATCACCTTAAGATCCTTCTGTGTCGTCTTCTTTGTCCTACTGCTCTTACCTTGCGGCGTCTCAGTAGACTCGAGGTAAGGTGTCCGTCTCGGGTGCCGCAGGTCGCGTGTTCGAATCGAATCATGGTGGAGACCTGGATTTTTTTCACATGAAATTTCTGATAAAAATTCATCGGATCTCTGAGTAGTGAGATCGTACTGCCGTGTTCAGTGTCGAGTACATTAAGGATTCCTTAGCAGCTGGAAATTAAAAACAGGGTAGACTTAACGGCCGCTGTCAATGACAAAATTCAAATAAAACATCAACCCAAGTTATTTGTACCTTTCCCCAGGTGGTTTGTTAAAAGCAGCTACATATGGCGCCCAAATGGCTGCGGGTCTACTTAGCTCAGGTATTTGAGTCTATTAAGATGGACTCACACATCAGTAAAAACCACCCTCCAAGAAACTGGTTGTATACCGACTATGTTGAGTCTTCTAAACCAGTATAAAGACATTAAGTTAAGTTATGTTAAGTAAACATCTTTTGTTGTCGGTACATCATGTAGCATGTCCTGTCCAGAACATCACTTTCATCACAGCCCATCTGAAAAAAACTTGAGCTATTGTCAAATCGCCAGCCTGCTCCAGTCTTTCCCAATCATTTTTTGACTTCTCAGTGCCTGTCTTGCCAGGCACCATACCTTATATCTCTCAAAACCGTTGTGTCTTTTAATGTGAACAAAGTATTTTACATTTCTGTTCATGATCCACTTTTTGAACCAGTTCTCCTGTATGATCAAGCCCTTGTTAAATATCTTCTGCATTCTTCTTTTTTTCAGTCCATTGTGTTTTGAGAACCTTTCTATAACATTTGGACTTGAATAACTAGGTTCTTTTTCTTGAGGTTTGAGGAACTTAATTTTACGCAGCCGTATGTTGCCACGGAAAAAAAACACAGGTTCTCAAAATGAGCTCTGTTTTTGGTATGCTGGTATTCTGCCATAGTGTCCCCAGGGTGTATAGCCTCAGCATTGCTATTGCCATTATTGTCAGTAAAAATATATTAAGAAGTTGTGCTGGTTTCACATCTATTAGTACTTCTTTAATTAGGTTTTTGACGAAATTTCCTCTTTCTGTTTCAGGGTGTCTAGTATCTGACGTTTGCGAGCAAGGAGAGATATGTACAAATGGTAAGTGTAGCTTGTCTTGTCAGACATGTTAGTGTTCTATATATCTATCTATCTATCTATCTATCTATCTATCTATCTATCTATCTATCTATCTATCTATCTATCTATCTATCTATCTATCTATCTATCTATCTATCTATCTATCTATCGATCTATATATCTATCTATCTATCTATCTTTATTTATATCAATCTATCTATCTATTTATCTATCTATCTATCGATCTATCTATCTATCTATCTATCTATCTATCTATCTATCTATCTATCTATCTATCTATCTATCTATCTATCTATCTATCCATCCATCCATCCATCCATCCATCCATCCATCTATCTATCTATCTATCTATCTATGTATCTATCTATCTATACAAATATATGTAAATATATGTATATGTATATATATATATAAATATATATATATATATATATATTTATGTGTATATATATATATTTATATACATACGTATATGTACATATATACATTTTTTTAGTTTGTCTGA
>JAVGWX010000001.1:159310787-159320787 GCA_036924085.1 Ariolimax columbianus
CCAATGCGATCAACTTGCTCCTACGGTACTATCAGTTTCTGCGAGATCTGCAAGTTAATTGCCACAATGAACGGGATATTTGAAAATCAACTCTGTTCGTAGCTTGTGAGCTAGTTTTCTTGTCCATTTATGCCGTTGATGGCCGTGTGGAGCTTAAGTAGTCTTCCTGTGTCAGGTGTGCTGGGTTGGTCATTATTAGCCTGTGGTGTTGCAAGATCACTAATAACATTTATCCATCTGCCGAACGGCCTGTCTATTGCAATGTAGGCAGACCTTCTAGCGGGGAATGCCATCAGTAGAAGTTGATCGAGGTGTTTTCTTATGAGATGACCGAAGCACTTCATTTTAGACCCTACAATGTTCTCTGCACAATGCGTATTAACAATCATTTTTGTAATACCCTGGTTTGACAATCTGTCTATCCTGGTGAGACCGTTGGTCTTTCTTAAACACTTCATTTCACACATCCAAATTCTACTCTCACACACCTTGGACAAGGACCATGTTTGGCACTGAAAGCCTAGAGTCGGCATAAATATATTGTTTATCAGCTTTTGTTTTTTCTCCGAATTCATGCTCAAATGTTTCAGTAGTGAAGACAGCTGGTAGGCCACAGCAAATGCTTTCTGACATGTCTTACATATGTTTACTGAATTGACTAAGGCTCTGCTAATGTACATAGTTTCAGTCTTCGTCTCGCAAATTGTCATGTTACATTTAGCACATTTTGGCAAGCACGTTCATCAGTTAGCCCATCTTCGTAAGCACAGGTCGTTAGCAAAATGAAGTTTGTGAATGGAATTAGGTTCTGCTTCCTGTGTTGCTATTTGACTGGTTTATGTTGTGATTTGTCCATGCCAGTGTGGGGCAGCAGCGGGGAATGCACTCACCTCTAGCTCACACCAATTTTGATGTCACAGGAGCATGTGGGACACCATCATCCGTTCTTTTCTAATGATGTTTTTATTTGTATTATCAAGCGCTCTGTCATCAAATGATGTCGTCCTCCATAATCTTCTAATGATGTTCACAGTTGATTTATATTTACTCCATTAAGAGCGTTTTGCTGATCAAAGAAAGTAATACAAAGATGTTCGTCAATTGTATTGCCCTTTCATCTAATTGTTTAAATGAGAATAAGGCATTTGAATACCCTATACATCTGTGGATTCAGACCGAGCATTGCATAACTGAGGTTCAGCAATAGGTATTATTCTTTGCACAAATAATTTCTTATTCGTGATACTAGTATCAATTAACAGTGATAATCCTTAATATGTGTCACAGCTCCTTCTGTTTTCCTTCTTTGCCACATTAGTACTATTGTATCATGTTGCCAATCGTCTAGAACACTTCTTTCCTTCCATGCTGTTGTAGAGAGTCTTCTTAGCCACGCCAAACCGAGGCATGTGGCACTCACTTTCTACCTCATAACACAAAGAATACCCCTTATTGATGCCCACCCTCTACCTTCCTCCCGTTAACCTATTGTTAATGCATTTGGCAGCTTCGTTGTCTATTCCATGTGACATAGCTTCCTAAACAATGTCTGATGAGGTACCCTATCAAAGGTCGTTGTACCATCTAGATAAATAACATTCACTAGCCACCCTTTACCTATCATTTTAGTAACCTCCTTAATGAATTCGAATAGTTTTGTTAAGCACAATCTCTCTTTAGTAAAGTCATGCTGACTATTTCTGATTAGATTAAATATGTCTAAATGCATTACACTGTTTTCTTTTATTATTTCCTCTAATATTTTATAGACTATTCTGGTTAAACTCGCTGGTCTTCGATTTGCTGGATCTGATTGTTTGCCCTTTTTTAACATGGGGATCACTCATGCATCTTTCCATCCCCTAAAACAATCACCTTCGTAAATGATCTAAAACATAATAAAACCAATGGTATTGCTAATATGTCTCTAATTTGAAACGGCAATCTGGGATGAAAACCAACTTGGCCCGGACTTTATCTACTTTCAACCCTCTAATTGTTTAAAACCCATTTTCTCTGTAATGCAGACAAATCTCAATACCACTGTATCCGTGTCCCTTTGAAAAATAGATATGAGGTCTGTGATCTTGAAGCAGTCTTTTTTTGTGTAGATTGCATGGATTGAATATATTAGCAGCAACCATATTGTTACTGATTATTTGTCCTGTGTTATCTTTGCGGGGGCCTACTTTGTCTTTCGTTTTCTGTTTATTTCTAACATAAGAAAAGAAGCTCTTGATATCCGTCTTGATTATCTCAGCATGTTTGTTTTTGAAGTCTATTTGTGCTGCTCTTTTCACTTTATGAATTATGTTTTGTTTGTCTAAAAATTTTTAATATGTTATCTTAGACCCACCTGCCTCTAAACATATTTTTTTCAAGCTTTATTTTTAGCGCTTCTACATTTAACTACAAATTATGTTTATGTTTGGGGTTAACCTTCCTACATGGACATACATTCCTCTTTTAGATTCTCTAGAATTGTCTTGAAACTCAAAAACTCAACGGTTTTTCAATGTTTGTTCTACTGACAATATCTGTCCAGCTTAGATGACTCGTTGCGTCTAGCAATTTCTTAACATCTGTCAGAGCAGTCGTTTGTTCTTGTAATTGAGTTTAATTCCTTCCTTGCTAGACGATCTCACCGGATGATCTGATAGTCACTTGATCCAAACAATTCTTGGCAATAATGTTTTAAATCATATTTTCCTCTGTAATAAATACTAGAACGAGTGTGTTTGTGCCTCTGATAGTTGGCTCCACATGTTGAATCAACAAAGTGTTGTCAGTTAGGGACTTAACAACTTTTTTTAACTCGACAATGGCTTCTGTCATTTCCCATTATATTTTGAGAAAGTTGAAATCCACCATTAATAATAATTTCCCTGCACTTGCCTTTATTATAGAGTTAATCAACTCCGTATCTTTCTCTTTTTGACCAGATGAACATCTGTAGCATACTCGTTGTTTTTTTGCCCCTACTTTCGATTTCTCCCCATACACTTTCATGTTTGCTGCTGCCATGTGATATATCATCTATAATAGCTATATTCACTGATTTAGTAAAGTTTAATAAAATGCCACCCCCCCCCCCCCCCCCCCTTTACCTTGTCTCCAACTACCCGAACTTTCCTAAACGTCATACAACACTCTATTTCAAGTTCACTATCTGCAATTTTCTAATTTGTCCATGATTCTGCTAGCCATTATTTATCTGGTTTTTTTTATCTTCTAAATACACTTCTGATTCTATTATTTTTCTACTATGGCTCTCACAATCGCATTAAAAAACATTTTGTTTGTTATTTTTTTCAATTTTTCAAATACCTGCTTTTGTTTTCTAATTTTTATTTTGGTTTGCCGCTACTGCTTTCACTCTTTACTGACCTCAACGCTACCCTTTGACTGCTTTCCCTACAGCACCATGTTTTAGGCCTATCTTTTGTCCCATCATTGATATGCCTTACTAGTTTAAATGTTTTACACACTGATGGAAAATATATTTCTCTACTCCATGCTGTTGATGAGCTGCAACGTTGATTTTGTTATTCTGAATGTTTGACCTGTCCCCCTGCTGTGCTGCCTTGTTTGAGTGAACAAACGCATCACTCACCAAAGATAATTGCCTTACGCTGGAATTGTGGACATTCTGCATGTGCTGGTTGCAGAGAGTAAGACCCACCAGGCGCCTATCAAAAGAGGCCAGTGTCACACGCAGTTTGTGCGCCACTTATTTTCTAAGCATAATGTTTCAACAGTAGTGAGCATATTGGAGTTGGGAAAGTATTATCATTTGTCAGTCTTAAATATTTTATTTTGTTCATATCAAATGTTCAAGTTTCTAAATGCTTTATCTATTTAGAATTAACATCACAATTGGCATATACAAAATGAGATACGTTGTTTGTCTGTATTCGCTTACTGAGCCTCGAAAATGGAACAAATAATAGTAGCACTGTAGCACTGTATGACTTGCACGGGGCCACTATGAAGTATTTAACATGTGGAATGCAGAAGCCCAATCATCAATACATGCTAAAGAGAAACTCTACAAGACATGACCAATGTTCAGGACACAAGAGATTTATATTACTTATCAAATCATCATCAGCTAGTTGATCAGTCCTGAGACTGATGGTAAAGTTGTCTGCGTAGGTCTCTCCATTGACCATATTCTCTGCAGCTCTCAGTTCTGTATCGGTTCGTACTTTAATGTCTCTGCATGCCTGAAATGTAAAGGTGAGTCTTGGTCGTCCGATTCCTCTCTTCCCGTTTATCATGCCCTCTAGTATCTTCTACATAAGACTTTCATGTCCCACATTGTGTCCCAACAATTCAAAAATCAATTTATATATATACATAACTTATCAAATAAAAGAACTAAATTTGTATCTAATAATCAATATCGCAAACGAAGAGTGATGGAAGAAATATGGAGAATAACTAACATTCATATGCAAACACCGACCTTCAATTAATTTTGCGCCAAGTATCAGATCAATGAGGTTCAAGGTGAAGTCTTCAGTCATACAATAAGAACGGCTTAAAAAGCCGAACAACATACACTTGGCTCAAGACAGAAAACTGTAGCTTCCAACGGCGCTAAATGGCGCAAGTGGAAGGAAAAGTAAGATAAAAGTACAAATTCCTGCCCAAAACGAAGATAGCAAATTTGAATCTGTAAATATGACAGCGGAAATATTAATCCTGATATATTCTACATGCAAACATGGAGTTCAATATTTGCATCTACATCTTTCCCACGAAAATAAGGAGTTATCCCCCTCTACCCCAACCTTCATTTCTTTTTATATATATGAATTATTCTTAAAGCTTTTTTTGAGACTCAGTCTATGATCTCTTATTATATATATGAATTATTCTTATAGCTTTTTTTAAACTTGGTCTATAATTTCTTATAATATATATGAATTATTCTTAAAGCTTTCTTTGAGACTCAGTCTATCATCTCTTATTATGTATGCATCATTCTAAAAGCTTTCTTTGAGACCCAGTCTACTCTACACTTTGCAGGTGTGTTACTATACATACATATATATATATATATATATATATATATATATATATATATATATATATATATATATATATTATCAAGCTTATATACTTGGATGTTTGCATATTAGAGAGAAAAACATTATGTTGATCTATAGCTCGTCCTTTTGTTATACTAGCAAAAACGCCTCAATGATAAGGACTTTGAATTTACATTTGATTTGAGGTAACAATTATGACGGATGTAAGTAACAAGCTTGTTGTGATTGACGTGATCGTTTCTTCAATTTAAGATCACTGGCTCATCTTGCAGCATTCTTATCATTTTGTTCCATAATCAGCAGCAGCGTAGTTTTTAGTACATTAGCTGTCCAGTCGCGAGGTCTAGGTTTAATGTTCAATTTATGTCGGATATTCTTTGTTCGATTGTGAACAAGCTCTTAGCTGATCCAACCTCAAACATTGAGTATCAGAACGTCTGGGACGTACAAGAAGTCGACCTTACGCTGATCACATCAGCCGTAGTGGGACGTTGGTCAAAACAGACTCTATACAACAACATATTGATCTAGAAAGTATGGCTCTTACACCATGTTAGTCCAGAAAGTATGGGTCTTACACCATGTTAGTCCAGAAAGTATGGCTCTTACACCATGTTAGTCCAGAAAGTATGGCTCTTACACCATGTTAGTCCAGAAAGTATGGCTCTTACACCATGTTAGTCCAGAAAGTATGGCTCTTACACCATGTTAGTCCAGAAAGTATGGCTCTTACACCATGTTAGTCCAGAAAGTATGGCTCTTACACCATGTTAGTCCAGAAAGTATGGCTCTTACACCATGTTAGTCCAGAAAGTATGGCTCTTACACCATGTTAGTCCAGAAAGTATGGCTCTTACACCATGTTAGTCCAGAAAGTATGGCTCTTACACCATGTTAGTCCAGAAAGTATGGCTCTTACACCATGTTAGTCCAGAAAGTATAGGTCTTACACCATGTTAGTCCAGAAAGTAAGGGTCTTACACCATGTTAGTCCAGAAAGTATAGGTCTTACACCATGTTAGTCCAGAAAGTAAGGGTCTTACACCATGTTAGTCCAGAAAGTATGGGTCTTACACCATGTTAGTCCAGAAAGTATTGGTCTAACACCATAGTGGTCCAGAAAGAATTGGTCTAACACCATGTTGGTCCTATAAGTATGGGACTGGACACCATGTTAGTCCAGAAAGTATAGGTCTTACACCATGTTAGTCCAGAAAGTATAGGTCTTACACCATGTTAGTCCAGAAAGTATGGGTCTTACACCATGTTAGTCCAGAAAGTATTGGTCTAACACCATAGTGGTCCAGAAAGAATTGGTCTAACACCATAGTGGTCCAGAAAGAATTGGTCTAACACCATAGTGGTCCAGAAAGAATTGGTCTTACACCACATTGGTTCAGAAAGTATGGATCTAACACTATGTTAGTCCAGAAAGTATTATGTAGAAATGTTCGTCTCGAGGTAAACTTTAATAAAATATTGAGACAATATTTTAAAGTTAAATTGTAAGCCAATTTTGTGGAATACAGATTGCGTTTTAGATGTCAATGTGACATTGTTGTCAGTATTTCATTTGTTTTATTTCTAATTTTGTAGAAACACCAATGTTTGGTTTCTGTTTTGGCACATTGACCGACAAACTTTAACTCGTGCCAAGAGATGCAGTATTTTCATTCACAGGCAATCGGCGAATTTTCATCGCAATACTTTCAACTGCTGCCATCGATTCTGATGCCACTAGTCGATATGTCTGATCTGGTCGAGAACAGTCAGTCACAGAACTTCTGCCATTTCGGAAATTCCTATTCCACTAGTACACTTGCTTGAGCGACACGCATGCATCACCATACTGGACTTTCTTTAGTCGATTCATTTCGATAGGTTTCACTCCTTTGCTACACACCACAATACAAAATAAATCTGGATAATAGAACGCTGCTCTTCTTTGACACTGTCACTTGTTTGTCGACCATCTTTAGATGGCAACTATGAAGTTATGTGGCTAGTCTACACCATGATACCAAATGTAGGACACATTTGAAGTCCTTAGCAAAGATAATGCCAAATCACATTGCAATGGCACAGTGTTAAGAAGTTCTAACGCGATGTTGAGGTTTTCACATAAAGCTCAATATGTGCATGTTTTACTACGTTCTGTAAAGCATAGTGGACATCACATCACTCCAGCTAGATTCATAGGAGCAAAGGCTATTTTCACTGATGGAAAACGTTATCACATAGTATTTATTATTTATGTGATTATTACTAATTGTGACCCGTTCTTTCAGGTCAGTCTCGTCGCTAGACTTAAAGTTAAATTCTAAACTCCTGCAGGATTAAAATGTTTATTTTTAGACGTAAATATCACCGTGTTATCTAACAGGAAGCCATTGTATGATATCAATATGTTCTTCTTATCTAAATTGACTATTTTCTCTAAATGAGTTTCCAAAGCTAGAAAATCATGTGTATGTATATATCTACGCAAATACATATTTGTTGTTTCTCTTTGTTGTATATAAGCTTGATTATATGAAACTGTTCTTGTCTGCACGAGAGTACAAATCTGCACTTGTCCGAATTAGCATATAGAACCCTTCACGTCTGCTCTAGAATACAAATCTGCACTTGTCCGACTCAGCATATAGAACCCTTCACGTCTGCTCTAGAATACAAATCTGCACTTGTCCGACTCAGCATATAGAACCCTTCACGTCTGCTCTAGAATACAAATTTGCACTTGTCCGACTCAGCATATAGAACCCTTCACGTCTGCTCTAGAATACAAATTTGCACTTGTCCAGCTGTATTTTTGAACCATTAAGTGTCTTTTAGAGAATGTATATTTGCACTTGTCCGACTGAGTATATATTCTTGTGACCACATGTTTGATGTTTACACCACCAGACACGTTCCCGTGATGGATGACCTCAACAGTTGTTTGTGGCTCCTCTTCAGCACCGTACACTTTTGAGTCTGGTGTTCAATTGGTGGGCCAGTGTATCTTCCTCAACTGGCCATACAGGGAACATTCCTGTAACACGCGATCAGTAGTTTGTTCGCCGGGATGAAAACAACAGTCGTACTCAGTTCACAGGTACACATTTATGAAGACAACAGTCGTACTCAGTTCACATGTACACATTTATGAAGACAACAGTCGTACTCAGTTCACATGTATTCATTTATGAAGAAAACAGTCGTACTCAGTTGACATGTACACATTTATGAAGAAAACAGTCGTACTTAGTTGAGATGTATACATTTATGAAGACAACAGTCGTACTCAGTTCACATGTACACATTTATGAAGACAACAGTTGTACTCAGTTCACATGCACATAGTGACGAAGAAGACAGTCGAAGTTTGTACATGTACCTGTTCAGTCTGTTTCGCTATCATGAGACGAAGAATGATGACGTCATGGAGTCTATAAAGCCATACTTGAAGGCATGAGAATACAAATCTGCACGTGTTCGACCGACACCGTTAATATATTGATGCTTCTCTGAGTATTCGGTTTCGTTCTGTCAAGTATAGCAGACACTGCCATTAATATGTGCTCAATCTCCCTCAGCCATTTGCCACGAAGCGTGTGGCTAGTAGATGTACTCGTGCATACTTTTAATTCGTCCACTCAAGCCCTCCAAGCTGTCCACCAACTTTTGAATTCAAGATTTAGCATTCTGTGAATTGACGTTTAATCGATTGCAGTGTAAACATTGAAGAGTCGGTGATTGATCAACTTCAAATGCTTTCCATATTCACACCATGCCTCCATTATAAGTACAGTCGATCTGATGGCTTCATCGATTGTTTTTTACCATGACTTTGACCTCTATCATAACCTATTAAATCCAACATGACCTTGACCGTCAGCATGATTATGACCTCCAGCAAGACTGGGACAGTAGTTCCACACAAACCATACAAGGCACGATGCATCTTTATCTGCTATCCACTTACGCCTTAGCCAGCTCTTCTGTCCCTTCCGAAGCAAGGATTTAGAATCTGGTACAATGATTGTCCATGGTATAGAGATCTTGTAAATCCACCGTCAATCTAAAGTCACTTCCTCAATCTCCGTTCTGGTAATGAACGTTTTTAGGTTAGGCCGCTCAACTCGGCTGTGATCTTGCCGATTACTTTAACAAACAAACACACACACAACATTCAAAACACACAATTTCCTGTCGTGCAGAACCGACCAATCGGTTAGACATCATCATCATCCAAAACAGTATCACTTATTAGTCTATCAATTTCGAATAAGTTTTCCCGTTGCCCATCCCTGTCGCTCTCTCTCTCTCTCTCTCTCTCTCTCTCTGTGTGTGTGTGTGTGTGTGTGTGTTATGACATTATTGTGGTCATGATATCTCATGTAACAAGGAAGGCACTTATATAGTGAGAAGTGAAAAAAAACAAATAAATGAAAACAATTGTTTAAAGTTGATTAAAATTAAATTTAATCACAATTTTAAAATGGGTTTTATCAGATATTGCACCGAGACGAGAACACAAACGAAACCTACGTTACAACCAATAGACCTTCATCAAGGACAACAAATAACAACAATGCTGAACTAGCAAATGCTAGAAGAGGGGTTGAATACATGAATGGGGGATGTCAACCTATATGTGAGCAATGGTGTACTTATCTGATATAGTGTCCTTCATCGCGACTTATCAGGTCGAAGGCTTGACTCTAAATGACGGACAAAAGTCAGATAATGTGGCCAGCAGTGAGTGGAAAGGGGCCAGAAAAGCCAGTTGTGGCCAAATACGGAAAAGACAAAATAGAGATCCAAGTGGGGGAACAAAAAGAAAGTGAAACAAGCCGAAAAAAGGGAAGGGGGGGGGGGGGGGGAGAGACTGATATAAGTGGGTGAAAAAAGAGAGGAGGGGGGAGGAAGGCAAATAGATGGGGGCCAGTATGAGATTT